>JAECUM010024968.1:0-27344 GCA_016617855.1 Megalonaias nervosa | reverse complement strand
AGGCGGACGCTCTAACCATTTAAGCCACGGGAGCGGTCATTAATATACTTGAAAAACGGACTCTACACAAATACAGTAAAACAGGTTTAAAGATTCGACTTCAGATGTGGGCAAGTTAATTTACGCAACCCTCGAAAAGTCCTTGGATTTTTGTATGAACCATGTTCTAGAAGTTCAGTTGAATGCATTCACTGTTCTGGACGATTTGTGACTTTAAGAAGTTAATGCAAAAGTTGAACACTGTACAACATGATGTAACACGCTTCCCGTTTAAGGAGGCAAGACAAGCATGGTAGAAATTCATTGCATATTAACTTATAAACTTACAGATCTATAGTAAAAGTTTAAATTGAATGCAGCCACTGATGTAAAGGAAATGTAACTTTCAAAACCTTTAGCGTCAAACTTGAATATTGTTTAGGTTGATGCGATAAGCTTTATGTTTTTAGTCTATAACTCACGAGGGGCGAGAAATACTGGAGTCTAAAATGTGCAATCATGCGTACGGACAAATTTGTATGCACCATATTGTACGATTTAATGAATAGTTGACATTACTCACAAAACCGTTCATCAGTCTCAGCACGGAAAGGGGTGGGGGTGGAGCTGATAGATCAGACTATGCTTGAGCAGGGGAGGCGGGGAATACAAGAACTTCCATCATGTTGTAAATTTGAGATGTTTCACTTGAATAAAGCCACTGCTGTTGACAATATGTAATTTTGAAAAACTTAAGTGCAAACATTTAACCTTGTTCACTGTGATGCAAGAAAACCCTAGCATGTAATAACGTAAACTTTAGACATACAGAGATATTATCCAAAGTTTCGCTTAAATGCAACGACTGATGCAGAAGCTATGTGACTTTCACAAGCTTTAACACAAATCTTCAACATGTCGATGCCGTCGCCGCCTTAATTATGACCACTACATCTTGCGAAGTTTATGCGGGTGAGACAAAAACTATTATTTCGTAACCATTGTAACCAAATGTTGCTTTCAATTTAAATGTTTCTATAAAGTATGTATCTGTTATGTAGAACTAGCGTAAATTTGTCTCCTGAAGTCTCTGATTAAACGTATATTAATGTATTTACCCGCACAAATTATGTAATGTATTCATACCTCTTATCACACCTTTATAACCATCTTGCTGTCAGGGTCAATACTACTTATCTAATTGTATCGTCACTGTAAGTAATATGTACATCTGAAACTATTTTAAAGCATTTAAAGATTATTTTCATATTTAAAATCCTGTCGAAATGTTTGGATACCGATAGTGTTGCCTTCATGTTAAAGACGATAAATATTTCTATAGCCGCTCCAAAAAGTGTTAAATTAAAAACAGTGTGGCTTTGGGATATTATTTATGTTTTGCCAACACTTTCAAATTGTTCAAAAAAATTAAATTAATAAACTAGCCTGTGGTCAAAGAATTAAAAAACGAAGATATTTTTCGGTTGCCTTGCTCTGCAATTTTACTATGGTCCGGCTTTAAAATTTAACTAGAGTACACTCCAGAAATGTTGAATTCAAGCAAATATTCATTGATTCAGTGATATTCTCGTACTATATGTGAAAAACACAGAATTACGGGTTGTCTATATTAGTATAGTAAACAACGTTTTGTAGTGTTTTTAATCTTGTCTGATGTCCTGTTTCATATGCAAATAAATCTATATATGTGGTTGATGTCCTTCAGTCTCAGGCAAAAATATGACACGTATTTGCAGTATTGGACTCCGATTTGATTCTTGTCGTACAGCCGTATTCGCTTTTTAGTGACCGGACTAGCGTAAACCTACCATGGATGCAGTTGTTATTTCAAGCATGGCTTAGTTGCCTAAAAAAACAATATTTAGAGACCTCGACTACTGAGTAAGATAGCTTTACAATCAAACTGATGAAGTCTTCAAATAAATTGGAGACACCTTGAATTTATTTATAGATTTGTCGAATCAAAGTCTCTAATTCTATCCGAGACTTCTACAGCAGAATTAATGACCTCTTATGTACATGTAGAGGTCTCCAATTGAATTAGAGGTCTACAATTCAAGTATAGACAACAGTCATGAACGAGAGCAACCATGAAATTACAGAGGATCCTTATTGATTGATATATCTTTCAAATTCAGTTGTAGACATGTCTCCCGCAATTGCCCCCCCCCCCCCCCGGATTTTACATCTAAACATGTTTTGGCCTATATCCCTAAAACTTTATTGCTGACCACTACGTCCCCCCCCCCCGGGAAAATTACTCCGTAGGCAGTAGCGTAATAATTGGGTGGGGGTGGGGATGGGGGGCAGGGCGTTTGCCCAAGGCGCCAGAGGTCTTGAGGTACCAAAACAGATGATAAAAATTAAATTGCAGGAAGATCTTTGGCGGGACCATCATCGTCGCCCCTAGCGGCATTTACTCTTAGTACGCCACTCTCTACGTACGCCCTCAGTTGTAGAACATTGTAATTTATGTGGAGAGTTTTCTAATCCATCATCGCTAAACAAGGTTCCGATATGTTTTAGGGTTAACATTTCGGAACGAAACTCGGCTACCACGATTAGTAGGGAGCACTATATTGAATTGAAAACACGTAACAAAGGCCACCCATACATTTACAAATCTTAAATATTACTTGTTGTTCTAAGTTTTATTACAAATATAGTTTAACCAACACCTATTCAATCTTTATTATTGAATGTCCAGCACTATAACTAGAACTTAAGACGAACTTACTAATCGCTATGGACGATTAGACTACAATGAGGGCCAGGTACTTAACTGGGTCAAGACGTGAGATGTTCTGGTCTAATCGTCACAATTTAGGGCAGTACTTTTTTTTTCTTCTATTTTACTTTGGTTTAAACATGCGCAGTTTTCATTGTAACCACAGCGTGACAGTTAATCTGGTTTGTACCGGGTCACAATTGTAGGAGTCAAAATACCTCAGCAATATTGAATTTTGCTGTCAGCGCTTGTAAATAGTGACCTTCCAACGGAATACTGATGTATGAGAATCCATATGAAGTGAAAGGTATGTGCAATCTAATTCGAAAAAAAATACACAAGTTCATGAAATAGTCTGTACTGAACAGATATACGACACGTTTCATTATGGCATTTAGTTTGGCTATATTTATTGTTACATTCCATTCAAACACGTACTGTCCACCATTTTTCATTGTGGTCTTTGGTCCCTTTTTGTAAATTCTTGACCCTATGTTATTTCATTCTGAAGTTTACATATTATTTGAAAATATGGTTATATGTTGAAATGTTTTGGGAACATTCAGTTTTAAGAATATATTATTTTTTTTTTGTTTCATGTGTACTTGTTTACCTAGCACTTCCGAACCTTCTTTTTTTTAAAAAAAGAAAGTCATTTTCTCGAGTAATATACAAGTTGCGCAAGGTATATTGACAAACGCATTTTCAAGGTGTAATATTAACTTATTTTGATTTATCATGGTCTTATTATTACATATTTATATCTTTTCCCCCACAGACCCTAAGATATTACCCCAGTTGCCCAAAAATTTAAATCTAAAAATAATCGGTCATAAAAATATCCAACCTATGGAGATCAAGATTTTGCCTCAACAAAGGGAAATTTGCAAAAATGTAAAATATGGAAACATTTTTGTATAATATCTTAAATTATGTAAATGTAACGTAATAATGAATTTCTACAAGTAAATAAAAAATACATTTAACACATCTATTCAATGTACTTCTACATACGGTAAATTGGAATAAATTGTCTCTGCATTAGGATTCACATCGCTTTGATTTACTCTAAAACATAAGCACAATCCGGTAAATAAAAGATACAAAATGCGCGTTATTATCCATTGTTTTAATTTCAGGGACAATTGTTCGTAAGCACAAAGTATTAAATTAAAAATTTAGACTGCACTTAACGTCACTTCATATGGATGGCGAAGGATTAAGTCGTATTTATACAAATGTAGGTTGGCGCTGAAAATCGCCAAAGTAGCAATCAGGCCCGGCCCTAGGGGAAGGAAGAACGAGGCAACCGCCTTGCAATGCAATTTTTTTTTTGCTTGGGGCCCCGCGCTCATCTCTTGCTGCCTTGGTCCCTGCATGCTGCCTTGTCCCCGCACATCCTAGGGCCTGGCCTACTAGCTGTCCAGAACGGTCCTACTAAACATCGCAAAATCAGAAAAAGGCAGGCCAAGTCAGACAAAGTCAGAGAAAGTCTGTTTATTTTTTCTTAATTTGTATATATTTGTATGCATTGTGCAATATTAAACTTTATTTTGACAATATTGTAATCAAAATGTGTGTTTTGATGTTGTTTGATCGTACAATTGGTACATACGCAACCTTAATTGTGTCCCTTTATTTCACATTGTGACAATGATATATATGTCGAAAATTATTAATGAACGTTCATTAACAAGTTATATACAAAATAATTATATTATTGAGATACGTGCAATTATATTATGACAATTTTATGTTATATAAGTATAATATCAACATTTAATAGAACATAGGCGGATAGAGTATTAGTCATATAACCCAGCGTATGACAAAGGCAGACTCAGTGTGACCAAGCCAGATTTAATAATTTTATAAAATAATCATCTTATTGAGAGACAAACAATAACATTATAAAAGTAATACATTGCATACATTTAATATAAATGCTTAATGGAACAAAGGCAGAGAGAGTCTGACAAAGACTACAATTAACCAGACATCGTGTGACGAAAGCAGATTCAATGTGACAGATTTAATAATTTTATATAGATTATATTATTATAGATATTATATATGTATATATTTTACTTTATTTTATTTTGCATGTGTATTCTTTTAAATTATGTTTCAATTAAATATTTATTAACATTCGTAATCATGTATTCGTGATGTACTTTCATTGAAAAAGATAAACCATGACAAGTGGTATATACAGTACAAATACTGAAAGTAATTTGACATGTAAATGTCCCAATTTATTTTAATGTAACCATTACAGAGTCTTAAGAAGTAATACAATTTAATCCTTTGATTTGCATGTTTTGCTTTAATGCTTGTATTAGCATTTTGTTGTTGTTGTTGTAGGGTTTAACGCCATTTTTCAGCACACGATAGGCTATACATGGCGGCCAGTATTAATGGTGGAGGAAGAAACCGGGAAAACCCCGGAAAGAACCACCGACCCACGAGAAGCTACTGGCCAGCTTTCTCACATACCCACATTGGCCGAATCCGAGACTCGAACCCACGCAGACAGAGGTGAGATGGCAGTGATCCGTAACGGATAGTGCTTTAGACCACTCGGCCACTCGGGGCCCCTATTAGCATTTTGTGCTTTAATGCTTTCATTAGCATTTTTTTTTTAAATTGAGGCTTGTCAGCCACGCGCTCTACGGTCAGGACATTCACTGATAATCGATAAATGTTTTACCCCCGCTCCCCTCCCCCCAACAAAATCCCAGGGTACAAAACTCCAACCCCTTTCGGGGTTGAGGCGAACTATCAATTGTCAGTGAATGTCTGGTTAACCTTTGAGCTCGGCTGGAGCCCCCACTTAAATAACCTAAAGTTAAACCCGCCAACAATATGCCGAGTCCGTGCTCGAACCCACGAAATATGCCAGTGATGGTTTGGAAATACAGCGATATTACCACTATACTACCGCAGCTTCGAGAGATCTGTTAAAATCTAACATAAATACCTGCTGCTGAGGATGAATCAAAAACGTTTCAGATAATTTATAATTATTCTGTGCTGTAGAATATTCAGTTGAAATAAAATACTTCAATAGTGTTATTTTCAAAAAATAGATATTATATCTAAATTTGTACTACGTATATTGCCGAGTGGGGAAAATTAGTCCATAGGTAGCGTTAGTCAAGCGAAACAGGTCTGCTATCACAATACTCGAAAATGTTTCTAAACAGCCTGTTGGTGGTTTTCACAGAGAATATATCAGTATAAATATTGTTATTTACGAAAAATAAATAATATATCTAAATTCGTACTCGTATCTGTAGTCTGCTATCACCATACTAGAGAATGTTCCTAAATAGCCTGCGGCAAAATAGGTCACTACAGAGGGCACAATAATCAAATCTACCTGTAAAATTCCAACGAGTTAGCCTATTGAACCACGTGATCTCAATTGGGAATCCCTGCGTGTTATTAATAGCGCATTGGTATTTTTGGCGCAGTCTCGTGACCAGATAATGTCTAAACTCTGAGTATAATTGAAATCAGGCAATTCATTTTAGTTGGAATCTAATCCAGATATTCGTATCTGATATTGTTAATCCCTGAGACGAACGAATTGTTATCGCATATCCCAGAGTCCAGCACGATGAGCTTAACGACAACGCCTGTTGTACAGCCTCCACTGGAACCTCGACGATGTCATTAAGAACTAGTTTTTGTTTTTGGAGAACACCTCCGGTGTCTACTGCTGGAATATCAACAGGTATATTTTGTCGGCACGTATATGTTGGTCGATAACGTAATAGAACTCGTTGATAAGGATATTGTTCCTTGTGGAGCTCAAAAAATTTACGCTGAAGTGAATCATGTACGTTTTTCCCGGATACAACTATTAGATCATTAGGGCGCAATAAGTTCCAGAAATCTGACATTGAAGTCTCTGAAATTACGGTACGCAATATATCACACTGAACTTTGTCAGGTTGTAATCTGATTAACGATTTCAGTTATCGAAGTTGTTCATCCTGTGATCGATGGTCGTACAAGACTTCTTCATAGTGGATAACATAGTTGATCAACCATTCGTGTAGTTATTCACCTGTAAACGGTGGAGGCTGTCCATGATCGCCACACATGATAATTGCAGTCGATTTTGTTAATAACCAACGAAGAAACATTTTAAAAACATCTTTGGATACTGTACAAATCTCATCCCAGATAATTATTCTCGGGATATGTTTCTCACCCATTCGTTCGGTGGTCTATGCGTCACCTCGCCATCTAAAGAAATTATGATACGTGCATGCCCTGACACCACGTTGTCTCGTCTCTCTGGCAAGCTGGTGAGTTGGCGTCAACACAATCATGTCAGCTTTTAAATAATTATATCGCACGGGTTATTTTTACCAGAACCACCCGGGCCATTCAGATAGACAGTGTTATATCTCGAGATTGGATCGTTTACTGACGGTGATGATGATGGTTCTGATGAATTATCGTTGCGATAATAAACAGCAGGTGTGTTAACGTCAGTGGATTCAGAATATTTACGTATTTGTTCGTGTTTCGTTCGCCATGACCCCTAGATTGATATGAAAACAGTTGGCCCAATTATGTGCTACGCATTTGCTATTTATAGACTGATTTCATTGTATTTCGGTTCAAATTAATGATGAATAACACAATTATATATTTATGTAAAGTAATTGGTCTTCTTTCTGCTTAATTTGAATAAACACCGAATTGAAATTATATATCATTTTTACAACATGTGTTGTAAATATTGAGAGATTAACTGTTGAAACAATTTGTTATATATTCTAGAAATGAAAGATCGAATTTGTTAAGTCTGATGCAAACAAATTCTAATCTTTGATACGGACGAATTTTGCCTCTAATATCAGTTCTATAATCCTATAATCCAATCATATAATTTAGACATGCACGTGCCGATTGGAAAAGGTGTCATTGTATATTCAGATGGATAATGTCATTGATCTAATGTTATGTACATCTATAATCGTCATAATTTTCAATCATGACTGTTTATTAAAGTTAGATTTTGCCTACGTGACTATGATCTATTTTTGGATTTAGTGATTGACACGCGTCAATATTAGTAACTTTAACATGGCAAAATTGTTTAATTATTACATCATTTGTGAAAATGAAACATGTTTTCGTAAATTTAATGCAATTCTACTACAAAGTGTCAGCTCTTTTAATCTTAAAGCAGTATCTCTCTACGTTAAAGAGATGGTTCTATCTTACAGAAAAATTTTGTTTTGGAATGATTGCTAAATTTGCTTGTCATATTCGTTAATATAAGATCATATAAGAAAAACATGGTTGGATAATGAAACTTAATAGTTTCATAAACATTACATATATATTTATATATTTATTAATACATGATTATAGGCTACTTTATTCAGTGTGGATTATCTCTGTGTTATTGCACGTCGAGAAAAATGTCTTCTACCGCCTCTACAAAGTAGTCATGTTAAGGACACTTCAAGTCTTCGTATAGATTTTGCTGCTCTAGGATTCTTAGAAGTAATTCTCGCAACGAAGCCAATACTTTGCAACCGTATATGACCACGGGCATGGCCGTAGAGAGCGATCACGGGCCCTGGGGTAAGAAACATCCTTTCCTAGTTTTTGTTCAAACAAAATTTTTCTTTTATCCCCGGTTGTCCTCCCCCCCCCCCCCCCCCTTGTCAGCCCTGACCACTGGTGATGGGAACTGTTTGTTTAATGCATTGTCTGTTGGACTTTGTGGCAGTGAAACGTTAAGTGCAGAAATTAGAGCACGCACGTGCATTGAAATGGCCGAGAATTGGGACTACTATAGCACGCAACCGTACGCCAAGGACTTTCAGTTATGCACACCGTCGTTTGCAGAAGCAACTGTGAACTGTGCGAGACTTGGTGGGTACTCTAGTGTATGGACAATGCAAGCTGCATCCGATGTTTTGCAGTGTACAGTAGATGCTGTATATCCATTTGTGAATGGAAAAGCAGACTCCCAAGCTGAACCCCTGACAAGAACACACGAACCACAGCATAATGAAAATCTGGCTGAAGCGCTTAGCGTAATGTTCTCTAGGCTAGGTTGCAACAGTGGAATGATATGGCTTCCAAATCTATTTGTACCGCTAATGTCACGAAAGCAGGAGAGGGTTAGTACGCCAGCCAAATTGATAAATGACGCAAGCATGACATGTCAACCATCTTATAGAAAGCGGGTCACGTGCGTTGATGGTTTATCCAACAGAAATGTTGATATTGTTGAGTATATTGGACAGTATGCTACATCGGGAGAGCCACACGGTAATGCCAAAATGTGCACAGAATCATAAGAACGGACCAATCCAAAAACTCTTCAAAAGTTTCGAAAACAGATTCAGCATCAAAAACCCAGTGAGGTGTATGGAAAACTTACCGACCCTTCAACGAATGACTCAATAAATTATTCACGCGATATCCGAAAGTGTCAGAATGTTAAGGCTCGAGTGAAGGTGATAAACAGAAGAGGAGTAGGTTCCAAGAACTTTGCCGACGAACTTTTGAATGCCATACGAATGTTAAGCGATAAGCATCCGTATGTAGCTGAAATTATTCATTCTAGAGACAGTCCTTTGCTCTCAGTAATATGCTACACCAAAGAACAAATACTAGATTTGAAGTCGTTTTTATCATCTAAAGAAGTCATCGTCGGCATTGATAGAACATTGTCACTGGGGATATGCTTTGTTACAACCACATTATACAAATCTAACAAGGTACTACGCAAGAGAACTGAAGACGCGCCAATACTTTTCGGGACACTCCTGCTTCATTGGGATGATAGCCAACAAAATTATTTCAGATTTTTTTTACATTTGAGAGGGGTGCTTGGCATGGAAATTAAAAACATTGAAATGATTCTGGGAACTGATGATGAACGGGCAATGATCAATGCCATAGACATGGCATTTCCAGGCTGCTCAAGAAAACGTGTGTTCAAAACACCTAAAAGATAATATACTTGGACAAATGACCGACGAGATCCTAAAGAGTAAGATTGTTGTTGTTGTAGGGTTTAATGCCATTTTTCAGCACAAGATAGGCTATACAGAGCGGCCAGTATAAATGGTGGAGGAAGAACCCGGGAAAACCCCCGGAAAGAACCACCGAGCCACGAGAAGCTACTAGCAAGCTTTCTCACATACCCACATTGGCCGAATCCGAGACTCGAACCCACGCAGACAGAGATGGGATGGCAGTGATCCGTAACGGTGAGCGCTTTAGACCATTCGGCCACTAGGGGCCTCGAGTACGATTGTTAGAAAGGAAATCGTTGACGTGATTTTTGGAGCAAACGGCGTTGCAACGGCAGACGACTCAGCGACCTTTAATCAGCGAAACACCAATCTTGAAGAACAAGGCTATAGTGACTTCCTACAGTATTACGTTAGGTATGTAGAGGATAAACTGGTGAACTACGTTATTTCCAGCAACGAAAACGAACTTTGGACAAACAACAACAGCGAAAGCATGAACCATAGATTAAAAGTAAAACTGAACTGGGAGTCCAGAAAAACTGATGCACTGGTTGAAAAGCTATTCGAAACTGTTAACGTGCAAATGGTGGACCTAAGAATGGCATTATACAGGACGGGCATCTAAGCACACGATTTTCGAAATTTAAAATTACAAAACATTCATGGACCTCGAAGACAGAAGAAGTGTTTTAGGACTGACATCCTTGGATGGAAAATATACTGTCCATAAGGATTCAAAGCTAGCCAAGAGGCCAAATTAAAGGACACGATACAGGTCTACAAAGACACGAAGCAAAGTGAATCAATGCAACATGTGTGAACAGTGACTGTAACTCGCGTGAAATAATGAGAGATGTGGCCCATTGCTTTCATACGATTATTATTATTATTATTATTATTATTATTATTTGTCTCTCAATAAGATATTTTTTAAAATAAAATTATTAAATCTGGCTTGGTCACATTGAGTCTGCCTTTGTGATAAGCTGGGTTACATGACTGTCATACTCCATCTGCCTTAGTTCTATTAAATATTTACATTATACTTACGCAGTATAATAGTGTTATAATATCAGTCAGTTTATCTAAAAAAAATATAATTATTCTTAAACAACTAGTTAATGAATGTTTATTAACAATTGTTGGCATATGTCACAAGGTGAAATAAAGGGAGACAAATTAAGGTTGCGTATGTGCCAATTTTACTTTCAACCAACATCAAAACACCCTTTTTGAAAAAAAAATTAATTACAATATTGTCAAAATAAAGTTTATAAGTACAAATAAACAAAAATGAAAACAGACCTTGTCTGACTTTGCATGACTTTGTCTGACGTTGCGGTGTTTAGTAGGACCCGTCCAGAAAGATTTTACCGCGTAAGCTGGAGATCAGTCCTATTAAATTTTCGTCTCTAGTGTTTGAAAAGTTTTGAATTTGTTATCTAATATGTCGATTTTGGTAAAAAATTTATATAAATTTGAGTGCAACATTTTTTCCGAGCCTTGAATATGACGTAACTATTTCCCTCATGCTGGTAATGCATCTTGTGGTTTCGATTATATGTCTCACCCATTTTTTAATTCAAAACTCAATTTCAGGCAATGCGCATCAGCTAAAATATTTAAAAATATCTTTATAAATAGTAAAATCGTTGCTTTTTCTAAAACTGTATGTGTAGAGAATGTATTTGGCCGAATAAGAGAATAAAATGCAATTTAAATATTTCGTCGTACATTTACTCACCTTAAAATGCACGCTAAAATTAAAATAATGCCCGATATGCAATACTTGGGGGTTTTACATGACATAAAAGCCAACAATTCCACGTAAAACGTTATAGTCCCAAAAAAAATTGATCTCCGGGCCTAATGGACCTAGAAGTTATAACACAATTAATTTTACTATATATTGTTACTAGCATGTAGTTTAATTACTTGTGTGTTAAAATTTGAATTCTTTCTATTTCATTTTTGTATCATTATATATAATTATTATTGTGATGATGATTATGTTCGCAGGGTCTGACATTTTGAAAGAAACGTCGTGTTTATTTAGAACGTAAATATGACTCGCATGAGCACGATTTTACTTGCCATGGTTTGTCGATTTATGTAAACAGTCGGCAAAAGTGATTGGTTGTGGCCAAGGTTATTTCTAATTATACTTGTTTACACTTTGTACTGCGATGGTGAGATTTCGAAATCACCACGCGTTCTTCATGCGTAATACAAGAATTAGATTTAGGCATTCTTGGTATTGATTTAAAGGCAATTGTTTATTCTTTAGAATATGAGCTTATGGTGTGGTTGTCTGTGTTTCGGCGACAGTGTACAGTGAATACGTAACAATATTCTCTACATTTGTTTCACAGTTCTGAATTTTTCACTGTGTGACAATCAATACAAATTATATGTTAATCTAAAATACCTTCAAATATGACTTCACAGTGAAGTTCATGTCATAAGTTCTCCGGCATTTTTTGAGAAGCTGGACTGTAAACGAACCAGCGTGCAGTGGAACACGGAATTCACTTCCCGATCATCACCAAGACCTTATTACTCACTGTATTCTGTCGCCGAAACACACACAGACAACCACACCATAAGCTCATATTCTAAAGAATAAACAATTGCTTTTAAATCCATACCAAGAATGCCTAAATCTAATTCTTGTATAACCATCAAAAGGAGACAGGAAAATATGCTCAAAAATAGACTGGGACTATATACTGAACCGGAACTATTAATTGTGTCTGATTACTAATGTTAGTTTTCAAAAGCATATTGGAGCTATCCCATCCTTGTTTGCACATAGCCAGACTTCAGCTTGAAATTAAATGTTGCTCTTAAATTTTAATGTTTTCTTCATAATTTAGGTGTTCCGAATTTTTATAAAAATGAACCCATCTTTTTTATATACTTTGAAATTAATTCACTGAAAGCATTCAAACACACGCACTATGTTTATATTCTTCTTTTATAACTTTTTTGCAATTTTTTTTACCTCGTGTTATTTTTACAGGTGCTTGACCCGAGCTTGATGTTGAAAAAAAGCAATAATTTGAAGAAAAAAATCATACAGAGTGACAAAATTACCTCAGATAACCCCCATGACCCATTCTGACATGACCATGTCTATCATACCAAAAAAGAGACTTGTGTACTGAAATTTGCTTATCCCATACATATGGTTATATAGACATGATTTGTGAACATCAATCTTTAAGAATAAATGGACTTTGTCTATGTTCCAGGCACATCTGAAGCATTTCTTTACCTTTTTATCAATCACAACCTAAACCTTTTTGCAAGAAATACTATATTCTCGAATCACAGGCAATTTCACATTATCTGTTGCTCTTAAAACCAGTAGTGCATATTCGTTACAGCGTTCTTGTACATATTCGCAATTTTGCGAGTTTCCATTTAGTTACGATATTTTTGGTTGATTTTCGTATCTTTAATTATGACCAGATAAAATGATTCTGATCATTACACAGTTCATACAGTACTAGCAAGTGTTAAAATGTGGAATCAGAGAGACAAAAGGAAATGGCGCAGAGTTGGGTCTCAAGAAATATTTATGATTATTATTTTTTTTTAAATATAGAGAAACACTACAAATTGGCTGTTTTTCTGTTCTTCATTATGACAATATTCATTCTGATAATATCATAACAAATGGCATGAATTGATTTGATTTTCTTCCAAAATCGGCAAAATGGTTTAACTTGTACTTGTTCACCTATGCTATAAATTTCTATTTTAATACTGATGTCTCTAAATAAGAATTTTACCTAGAATAGATGGCCTGACAGTGATAATGTTATTGAAGTAAGGCAAAAAACAGAAGAAGATGTATTTCCTATTACACTTCTTTTGCAATTAGGATATGTAGGTACATGTAGTTTCTGTTATATATATATATATATATATATATATATATATATATATATATATATATATATATATATATATATATATATATATATATATATATAATAGTTATTAGTAATATTTACTATGCACTTCATATACTGGGCTGAACCACCTCAATCAGATGAACAAATCAGTTTTGGTATATATATTTTTTTTATTTTTATTTTTTCCCAGGGGGGAAATGTGCAAGGGCCGGCAGCACAAACAGGGATGGATGGCCAACCAGAAACTCGCGTATTGTCGTTTTGGCCTAATTGTCACAGTTGCATATGTTGAATATAACCTCGAAATTACATGACACACTAAAGTTGTACTAATTTTTGTAATAAATTTATATAATGACCAAACTAAGTATGGATAATCTGATTCCTTGGTTTAAAGGCCTGCTTTTTCATAAAATGAAGTTTTTTTTGTTTTTAAACTCAGTTTATTGTACTGCTGTTGCGTATATTTTTCATATGCTTGGAAGAGTTGCGAGTTCTTTCATGGGTGAGATTTAACGGACAATTTCGGGGTTAACCTATTCAAATGACCCCAATTGACAGTTCATTTAACTGCAGAGATTGCCTCAAAAACAGAAAGCAATTTGTTCTCAGTCAAAATGTTAATTGCAAGTTGCCAATATATAGGTCATCACATTAGGACTGACCTTTTGACCTGCTATTAATTGCCCCAATAAGACACTGAGAGTTTGCTGAGCCATCAGAAACTCGTATTCAAACTCGACAAATTATTGTTTTAACTGAATTTCATATATGTGTATTAATCTCAACTCGTACATAAAAAATGTAGATTGCAATAGGTGTGAAATGGCCTCTAACTTAGCCGGTATGCTGTAGTTCAGGAAGTGGCAACTTCCTTCAGGGTACTGGCTGGATAAATGATTTTAAAGCCACATACCATGATGTAAATTAACTGAAAACCAGGTCAATCTGGCCTACTGGATGCATTGCCCACCCCTGATGTAACCTTTAACTATCAGGCCAGGTACTAAGAAATTTTTTCCTGCCTCAGCCAAGCTTGACCATAGGCAAAGAGTAAAGAGGGATTCTCATATCAAAAAGGCATAGGATAGAAAAATTCAAATAATCCACGGGCAAATTATTAAATATGCCTATAGCTATTGCTTTGTACTAACAAAGTACTGTAGTATGTTTTACTGTAACAAACTCCTGACCAGTACAACTTACTGTATATACCAGCCCAGGCCAAAAATTGTTTGTTCAGGTTGACTGACCATCACTGTTTCTCATTTCCCACCATGCTAAAAAAATTAAATATAAATATATAATATTTAAAAAGAACCAGCTTGCCTACCCTTATTTTAAAACCAGTGCAATAGGAAACACACATTTTTATGCATATGATAAGTCAAGTCCAACTGCAAGTAACATAGACCCAGATCTGCCATTGAATAATGTTCTAGTAGATCAGGGTCATTGTTGCTTGTTCTACTGATTACACCTAACAAATGACACTGAGCCAGATCTGGCAATGCATGAAACAATGGTATATCTGGGTTTTGTGCAATTTGCAGTTGGATCTGTTTCATATTAGCGAATAAAGATGGTAAATGGTTCTGTTTCAAAAGTAATGTCAAACTCTCCCATGTACATCTTGGTGATATGAAGTTAACAAAGGAAGAAAAGGATGAAACAGATTGCTTACTCTGTATTTGTGTGATGAGTTTAAATCTTGAATAAGACCGCTCCGGTGGCCTAGTGGTTAGAGAGTCAGCCTCGGATGCGGGAGGTCGCGGGTTCGAACCCCGGCCGAGTCATATCAAAGACTTACAAAAATGGTACTAACAGCTACCTCGCTTGGCGCTCAGCATTAAGAGGTTAGTGTTAGGACTGGTCGGCCTGGTGTCAGGATAATGTGACTGGGTGGGACATCATGCCACATGTCTGCGGCATGATGCCCCAGTGCTAGACATCACTATAAACTGTCACACTGCAGACATCGTAGCGATATGACTGAAAAATTGTTAAAGCTACGTTAAAAATCTAAATCACACACACACACAAATCTTGAATAATATACCAAAAAATTGCTGACTATGATAAACTACTTTGCTTGGTTAAATCATTTGGGGTTGATAATGTTATGCGGGATCAACTACAACTGTTCCCTACTGAACAAAATGACTCTGAGAACAGATACCAAATTATATTCAGTTTGATTGATGCACTATGCCTCTGTTGATTTTGATGTATGATTCCTGTTCAACACCAAACTCAGAATTTGACATAAATTTGTTATAGTCAGAAGAGCTTGTACATTGAAAAATGTATTTGTCCTACTGATACGTCATTAGTCCTTGTTCACGGACTGGCAACAGGTGAAACTTTACCGCTCCGGTGGCCTAGTGGTTACAGCGTCCGCCTCGGATGCGGGAGGTCGTGGGTTCGATTTCCGGCCGAGTCATACCAAAGACTTATAAAAATGATACTAACAGCTGCCTCGCTTGGCGCTCAGGATTAAGAGGCTAGTGTTAGGACTGATCGGCCTGGTGTCAGGATAATGTGACTGGATGGGACATCATGCTACTTGTCTGCGGCATGATGCCCCAGTGCTAGACATCACTATAAACTGCCACACTGCAGACATCGTAGCGATATGACTGAAAAATTAATTGTTAAGCTACTTTAAACATCCAAATCACACACTCTAACACACACACACAGTGAAACTTTACTAACCATTACACTAATGAGTTGAACCGTCAACTCCTAATTTTGAGTCCCGTATACCATGTTCCTTTTATGTTGTACATTATGTTTTCAAGGGTGCCCTAGCGTAGGTAAATGTAAACAGCAGTGTTGTGAGAGCTGTGACTATTCAAAATTTGGACACTATATATATATCATATTTGTGTTTGAATTTCAGGTAATTTAGTAGATATTACGTAGATATTACATGAACAAATTTGCATAGTTTACATTTTACCTGGATTATTGCCACCACAAAGTGATGCCAAACTCACTAGGTAAACAAATGAATATTTAAATAGCAACTTTTTCATTTGATTATTCACAAAAAGTATTCCGATTTGATTGTTCAGTTATTCTTTTCAACTCTTGGTGTTAATAACTTGCCTGACAACAACAAGTTGTAGTAGACAGTTATCATAATATTGATATATGGATCCAAACCTGACAGTAGACAATGCTTTGAACTGGAGAAGGAGTTGTGGTAGATAGTTATCAAAACATTGATTTATGGCTCCAAACCTGACCAATGACAATGTATTCAGCTGGAATAAGCATCTAAAGTCTTTAAACAATGCATGTAAATATTAAACCCTTTCAGAGCACAGTGGTGTGACAGTGATTTGTATAAAGACATGCTATGTAATTAATTTGATTAGGAATACTAACTGTATGTGAAATAAATTTGCATTTATATACATTAAGTATGTTCAGAAATGGATCGTTACTAATTTTACCTCAGTTTATTTCATTAACCCTTTGTGATAATTTATAAACACAGGCAGTTGGTTTTTCTGTAAAAATGGTGAAAATACGTAATACTGTATAGGGTAATTCAAATGATAAAACATTGCAAAGCTAGCACATCTTCAAAACGAACATATGGACTAATATCAGTCCAGAAAGAAAGCAAGGAAAATTTAGCTGATAAGTTAAAAATATTACCTACTAAAGATCGAATCCGTTGGGAAAAGCGAAATTAATGTACAGGATATCCAATAATAGTACTCCTGAATATTTACAATCGCTGTTTCAGTATCGGCTACCTGGTAATGCTCCCAACCTGCGATCCATGTCTACCAGACAGTATAAAATTCCCAAGCCAAATAAGGAATTATTCCAAAAGAAGTTTCCAGTACTATGACTCTGGAATTTTGCTCTGGAATAGTATTCCAGTTGAGATTAGGAATGCCAACTCTATTTCCTTCTTCCAAACACAATATATTCAGTGGCCTTAGAGATGCAGTTTAAATAAACCGATTCTTTTGTATGAAGGCCTCATGGTAGATTAGTTCTTAAGCTAATTGTGTTACCCTCTTTAAATAAAAAAGTCATTATTATTATTATTATTATTATTATTATTATTATAACACCTAGTCCTACTCTCAATCAAAGCAAGATAACTCACTCTCACTGTTCAAATCGGACCCCTCGATGACTCTATGTTAATAGTCTTCTACTGTCTGAGCATTTAGTCACACGTAGATGACACCATGGTACATTGAGCATTCCAAACCTTTCCGCCATGCATATTATTCCAGTAACTTACTGATATTTTGATTGCAACTTTTATTCAAAGTTCATCTGTTCATGTCTTGGCTGTTTTAAGACTTATTTGGAGGAAACTTTCCGAAATGTGTACTGGCGTGAGAATAACTAGAATGAAACTGTAATTTCATTAGTTAATGTTTATTTATTTGAGATGTATTAAGTGAAGGACACAAAATACGTATTCGCAATTTTTTAATAACATGGAGTTCCAGTTATTCTAAGGTGAATGACCTCACATGTTCAGAGAGTTGTACCATGTGACTTTCTCATATCCGTTGACCTTTTTGTTTCTGAAACACAATGCCATTTTTTGCAGAATATTACTGCTACAGAAATTAACACTCATCTGGTGTAACTGATCTATATAGTTGTCAATATTCTTCTTGGAAATTGTTCACTATTTAAATTGTGAAAGAATCTGGATCAGAATTGCCATTTTAAGGCATGAAAATATGTGGATAGTGCCTCTTTGGTTCTTTCATAAGGGCTGATTTGGGGGTGGGGTCCAAATGGTGAAATAAAACATCTTGCTGCTTTTTTAACAGATTTTCTGATTTTTTTTTTTTTTTGATTTTTTTTATTTTTTTATTATTTTTTTTTTTGGTTGTTTTGTTGAAGTTGAACTACATGTACGAAAAGTTACTTTATTAATATATTTTAGACGGGCATTTACATTTTGTGAAGAAATTGAAAATGTTTTAATTTTGATATTTTGAAAAAGAAATATCCAAATATATTCTCTTAATTTTGTTTCCTCTTCACCTTTAAATTCCCTTGGTTGTCATCCATTGTTCTTTGCTTTTATCATTAATATTAATAAAACACTTCCCCCTTTCCTAAAATCCAACCAGACTTGAGCCTTTTTCATATTATTGTTTGATACTGTATTTTGATACAGTATAGAATCTAAAGTTACATTACATTGCTTAGAGAATTACTAACAAGATCACATATATAGCTGATTAAAATTTAGAAGAATAATAAGGTAAAAAAGAAAAATACTTTTGTTTCCAGTTGCTTGAGGACATAACCATGGAATTGGAATGCCAGTCTTACAATGACAAACCATGAATTCTACCTTTTATAAACAGTGTGACCAGTCTGGATTTCATTTCATTTGTAATTGACAGCAATGAGTATCATTGGCATAGAGATGCTGTTCAGGTTTTTTGCAGTTTTAAAGCGTTTGCTGGAATATAAACAACAAAGGATAATTTATGAATGACTATCTTGGGAGTATGAGTATCATTGTTCAGGTTTACAGCAAGTTCTGTCAAACAGACTCAAATTAATTAATTAATTGATTAATTAATTCAATAATTGATTAATTAATTAATATTATATAGAGAGACAGGGTACAAAATTTATGCAAGCATTTTGCTGATTATAGTTTTCTTGTTACAATAGCTGAAAAGAAATTACATGTGGGTAATATTTTGGAAGCATGTTTAAATTTTGTTCAGAATACAAACTATGCCTTTGGTCATTGAAATTTGCTGACCGAAAATATTACAGCTATCAAAATACTGCTGTTCCGAAAAAAGTTAATTTTCAGCCCAGGGAGTACTTAAAACTAGGATATAGTGTTGTGTTGTTGAGTAATAACGACAACATCTTGTCTCAATAGGAATAAAATTAGGTCATGCATCGTTTGGTATTCAATTTAGTAGGAAACCAAAACACATACATCGTCCCTTTTTTTACCCTAAACAGCTTTTGTCGATATGTAAAGCTATAGTACATTGGCTTCATGACACATGGATTTACTAAATTACTGAATATTATTTTTCTGAAGCATGTTAAATATTGTATAAATGGCTTCATGCTTAATACATCAACTCTCTCTCTCTCTCTCTCTCTCTCTCTCTCTCTCTCTCTCTCTCTCTCTCTCAACTAAAGGAAATTCATAATTAACAATCTCTTTAAAATTTTCAGGTGAATTATACACCAAAAGTTATTGGTAAGCACGATCAAGCCATCCTTCATCCTGCATAGTTTCCACAACGTTGGTGTTTGCAGTGTGCATAATTTAAATTCTGGGTGCATCGACACCATCAAGAATGTCGGCAGGTACGGTATTAATCAACACCAAAGGTGTTGCCTACGATGCCTTCGACCCAGAGAAATATGTTGCCACATATTACAGCACTATTGCAGGGCACAAGGAGGAAGGGGATGTCCTGAAATTCTTTCTGGATGGCCTTAATGAAGCATTCAAATCAGGTACTAATTTTTATTTTAGTATCCATATATATATTCCCACTTTGGTCGTCATACAATGCATTTTGGACATGTGACGTTGAATGACCACCGCTTTGATTTGACTTTTGTATTTTAAAAATTCAAGTTAATTGTGGAAAACGTTAGTTAAGATCTACTCTTATGTATCGGTTTGCATGTAGTACATTGTCCAGTGATACACAGCACATCTAATACGGTGGCAATACATGTACCTGCTCATAATACACAGTGGAGTTGAGAACAATAATACTATTTCAAGGAGAAGCAGGATATATATTTTGTACTTAACCATTTTTATGCACAAATCAGGGATATATATTGCAGATATATAATCTTTTATAAGTAAAATCTGTTGACTAATTTTGACTTATGACTTGCTCTGTTAGTATTATTTTTGCGGGATAGCTAGTTGGTGAGGCCGACTTTCCGTGCACCTTCTCATGGCACAAACATGAGGACTTCAAGATGTGTATAAAAAGTTCCAAGCTTTGTTGGTTCTTATGGAAAATGAATAAATTTCTTACCATCTATCTGAGCAATGAGTATCTTGTAGCACAGGCTTTTTGCAGTGTTTTAAACTTCTGTAAGAGGTAATTATTCGTTTTTTCCAGTATAACTTTTTAGGTTTCCAAGAAAAGCCTATTCTTTAATGAGGCTGTACCTCTTGGTGTACAGTCATAATATGACAAATATGGCAGCTGAGACTTTTGGATCTTTTAAGGTTCCTATTTTAACCCGGGGGGGGGGGGGGTTGTTGGTCCCAAACTGTTCATAGACTAAATTGAATTTATCAAAGTCTTTGAAAACTGATTTTTCACATTTTGTGGGCAAGACAATAAGATAAGTGAATCTTAATTGGTTTAAATTATGATTTGCTTCGGTACTTGAATGTAAATGTTACACTTAGATCTATAGTAAATGTGATGCCTAAATATTTTATTTGGTTCAGATTCTTAAAAGAAATTCCTTTGAAGGTTTATATTGTATTATCAGATTTTTTTGTCATTTGCAGTTTATTATGTTTGTTGGGTCTGAATCTCATACCCAATCTTTGACAGTGAGATTATGGTATGGCCCTTCATCCATTATGCTTTGTTCATTGTGTCTCATACATCAGTCTGTTAACCATTGCCACACTTGAGTCCATATATCTTACCCCTGCTTCTAATCAGCTTGGACTATGGGTTTATATTATCAAAAGAATCAATGAGATTTATTGATATGAATAAGGTGATATTGCATCGGATCGGTTGTCCTTTTTCGCACTCTGGATGCCATATTTCTAATTCGATTTTGATCAGACTTGGAATATATCCATTTATTATTTACTGTATATCTGGGACAATTTCATTAATGGGCTTATATCATTCATCTATGGGATTGGTTTGACTGTAAGTAATATTATCGCAAATTTAGTATGTAGTCTTGCATGCGTTTGGCTACGCTTATTGCCAATTTAGAATCCCTATTTATCTCCTCATTCTGATTAGATTTGGAATGTATGCTTTTATCATGAAGATCTTGGACTTTTTCAGTAATGACTGAGATCTATCATATTTATGTCATGATCTTGCATGTGATTTTTCTGATTTATTACCAGCATGTGATTTTTCTGATTTATTACCAGTATGTGATTTTTCTGATTTATTACCAGCATGTGATTTTTCTGATTTATTACCAACTCAGAGAGTTATAACTCAAATCCAGGTTTGATCAAAATTGGAATGTGGGCTTGTGTCATCAAGATATTGTGCTACTTTTGAAAATTTGCAGGATCCACATATTAATGAGGTGAACTTGCTTAGGTTTGACTGTGCTTGTTCGTGTATTTTTGACTTGTTGCATTTGTTATCATTAAGATTCTGGATGACTTCGATGACGAAAAAGAGACTGTGCGTATTAAACATCTCTGAACTTCAGAAAGAATTTATATTAGTTGGTAAAATCGATATATAAAGTTTGTGGATAGTTCAGAGGATGTTGTTGTTGTTGTTGTTGTTGTGGGGCTTAACGCCATTTTTCAGCACACGATAAGCTATACATGGCGGCCAGTATTAATGGTGGAGGAAGAAACCGGGAAATCCCCGGAAAGAACCACCGACCCACGAGAAGCTACTGGCAAGCTTTCTCACATATCCACATTCGCCGAATCCTAGACTCGAACCCACGCAGACTGAGGTGAGATGGCAGTGATCCGTAACGAAGAGCGCTTTAGACCACTCGGCCACTCGGGGCCCCCTTAAGAGGATGTGATATAAGCAATGAGAGCATTATTGTGCCCATTTGGGTCCCTTGTTCATTTAAAATTAGCATAAAAGTTACAATTGGAACTGGAAAATATTGGGGCGGGGGAAATCTTCAGCAAGTGATTTTGTATGGAAAATGGCACACAACATTACTTTCCTGGTACCTAGAATAATGTCAACTATTATTTTCTCAAAGGAACAAAAATCTTTGCAGATAAAGTTTACAGTCAGTTAGACGGTAAATACGCAAAACATGGCAGTAGAAGAGTCAAGGAAAATAAATAATTTATAAGGAAAACTGATGAAGAAAACTTAATGACTTGGCAAAAAATAATGAAGGAATTCAAGTTTAGAATTTACAAAATGGATGCACTCTATATTCTAATTTATAAAAGTGAAAATGACCATGATTAATAATATTTTGGGAGTTATTTTCTTCATCGTGTGTAAATTGTATATCATCACCTGTCCAAGCCATCACTGTTTTCAGTAATTTGAATTTTTGTTTGTCCTATAAATCTTTTCAAGTCCTTTATATTACCTGTATCTTTATACAGTGATTGACCTTTTTAACCCTTCTTACAAGATTTTCAACAATAGTGCAAAGACAAAGTAACAAAATATACACTATTTCAATATAACTTTGCAGTGGAAGAGGTGGTCCCAGTGTGCAATATCAAAACGGAACATTAATCTTGATGCTTTTCAAACTTCTGCAAACCATAATGGCATACAGGATATGAACAAAGAGTATCTTGCTTGACTGAAAGTCAGCTTAGGTTATCTCTTTCAATGCATAGGTTTGTTTAGTGTCATCTGAGACAACCAAAATAATGGTGGAGTAGATAAATACCGTAACTGGGATCATGCTGTCTCAAAAATGGGTCATATGAACCATCAGTCCAAGTTGTATTAAAGAAATAAGTGAGATCTGTCTTAAACAATTAGTCTGTTGTAAATTTCAGAGAGCATGGAGATTTGTTGAATCGGGGTTGGGTTTGAGTTGCCCCAAACCTGAGCCGAAATGTATTCAACTGTGGTCTTGTATTTGGTGTGAGTTGTTCCTAATTTATGTTGAATTCTCAAGAGAGTAGTTCTTCTTGTACATACAAATGATCATTGTTATATCCATGTTTTTGAGAAGGTGCTGTAAAAGCCACTTTTCCACTGATTGTCGGAGTCAAAACTTTTCTTAAGGTTTACATTAACGTTTCTTTCATGAATATGGGTTCAACATGCAGCTCCTAGCCTTCTTGTCTTTTTAATTATCTTGAAGAAAGTGAGCTAGTCCCTCACCACATGTTTATATTCACTTTCAGGGTATATAACAGGAAAAAAACTACTGGATGTTGGTACAGGTCCAATTCCCAATATGGCATTTTGTGCTGCCCCTTGGTTTGAGGAGATAACGCTTAGCGACTTTTCCCAGAAGAATCTCGAGTTTCTACAGAAATGGAGTATTGGAGAGATCAATCACATGGGCCCTGTATTTGAATATCTGCTGCAGTTAGATAAATCAGGGTATGTAAACACATGCAACAAATTGTAAACTCAAAGAAAAATTACCCTCAAAGGTTCTCAAGAAAAACAGTGGAATTTCATGATCTAATTTTACCTTATTTATACTTTTTACATAGTTTCTAATATTCAGGGTTCATTTATTAACCGGAGACGCATAATATTGGTTTAGCTAGATCAAATATATCTGTCTGGCATTTCATTTTCTTTTGAGATTTGTTTAGGGCCCTCAAATAATTCAAAATTTGACGACAACCATTTTAATCATTAGTTACATTTTATAAACATTTTGATAAAGTTGCAGTATACGTTAAAGGCAGTCCCAACTGTGAATGACAGAAGACCTTGATCTACCAACTCATAATGCGCCAGCAGATCAGGGTCTATGATATTTGTTTACACACACACACACACACACACACACACACACACACACACACACACACATTACATACTTTTTATGTTCCATGTAATAGCTCTCTGTGTTTGTGGCAGGTTTGATCTGTCATTGACGTCTGCATGTAGTGCAGTGATTTATGATGAGCATGTGCAATGATATTGAAGTGGTTTACTGTAAACAGAGCTTAATATTTCAGTCGCATCTTTCTGTTGATATTCCAAGTCCTTTTTTCAGATGCCTGCTTTATGTTCAACTTTTAAAACTAGTGTGCATCATAATGTGTTATACATTAGTTAATGTGTGTGTATGTGTGATTTGGATTTTAAACGTAGCTTTAAGAATTTTCTAGTCATATTGCTACGATGTCTGCAGTGTGGCAGTTTATAATGTTGTGTAGCACTGGGGCATCATGCCACAGACATGTAGCATCATGTCCCACCCAGTCACATTATCCTGACACCAAGTCGACCAGTCCTAACAGTAAACTCTTAATGCTGTGCGCCAAGCGAGGTAGCTGCTAGTACCATTTTTATGAGTGTTGGTGTGACTCAGTAGGGGTTCGAACCCGCGACCTCATCCGAGGTGGATGCTCTGATTTAGGCCACCTGAGCGGTCTGAAGTAGTTAATCCACACCACACCACCATAGTCAGGATGGGAGACAGTCAGAATAATGTGACACATATGTATGATCAACTGTCCTACACAAGTACTGTTCCGATTATGTCATTAGAGGAGGCACCGTAAGTTTACCTAACTGAAGGTGATAATAGGAAAAATATTTCTGTATCCTTCTTCCCCATGAAAATATAATGGTCCAGTCCTGGTCCACTGTATATTACCAGTAAGTACATGTACAGCCACATCATTAAAATATACAATAAAACCATTTCTCACAGTAAAATAAACAGTTGGGGAAACAATTATATTTTATTTAAAATTGTGTATATTAATTACCGTATATAGTCGCATATATGCAGAATAATTTAGGAGAAAATATAAGCTTGGATGAAAGAGGGGCAGGGCGGCTTATCTGGTAGTAATGGTGCAAACTTGACCATGTTAAGTTTTTTTCGTTGACTAACGGCATATAATTTTTGCTGATCGCCGATGATAATGCATACCTATAATATCATATGCTGTCATATATTAAGTCAAACAAGTATTTTTTCCTAATTTTACTGGTGGGATAATGAGCAAAAAAACAGGCATGACACTGTATTTGACTTTTTTTTAAATACTTATCCATCCACCAGAAAATACAGCCATACATATATTAGATCACCGAGTATATGTGTATTTTACAAAAGAACCACCACATTAGTAATCTCTGAATCAAATGTTTAACCGTCAGCTAAACAGTGACCATTAAAATCTGCAGTACCTTACAAATGCACACTGTCTTTTGGAGTTAGTGAGATATGACAGCAAAGTAAATGAAAAAGGTGTAAGAATTATGATTCAGAAGGCATTTATGACAGAAGCATGTTAATATCGAGAGCGTGAGAGACTCGTGGTGGTATGTGTTGTATGCATGCCTAGAAAGGGTAAATAAAAGGCAGCCTGCAATAATTAAGTTAGTGTGATTAATTGTTAATAATATAATTTGTAGTAATTATTTGACAGGCATGCTTGGAAGTTAAAGGCAACCACCTGGATTTTGTTAAAGGCACACTTGATGTGCTAAGAGCAACCACAATCACATTTCAGCGTCAACTATTGCTTAGTTGTTAATGAAAATGTAGAACTTTAACTACTGATACATAATGTCTCATGGATAATTGGTTTGTTTTGTTGCACAGTGCCAATGAATTTACTAATCCATACTAACTCTCTGATGTATTGTTTAATGAGATAAAGTAAGGGTCATGGTTTCTAATCAAAGTCACAGCTGTCACACATGCTTGAAGTGGTTTATTGTGTAACGATGTCAATGCTGACAACCAGTTATATTCTTGTTAATTGAATCAAGCTACCGGTAGTAAAAAAAAGAAACAATGACAAATAATTATCCAATACTATCTGATTATCAACCACCATGGAAAAATACCGTATAAATAAGGTACTACCTCTATCAAAAGTTATTTAAATCTATACTTTCTAGAAATTGAAGGCAGTGGTTAAAAAGAATAGTGGTGGAAATAAAAGGAAGCGTTCTGCTTATGATGCGACATTCAAACTTAATGTTATAGAATATGCAGAAGCAAACAGCAACTGCCACAGCATGCAAATTTTGTTTTTACAAGAAGCATGTAGGGAAATGGCAGAAAATCAAAAGCTGTATTAGAAGCGATGCCAAGAACAAAGGGGGCATATCAGACTGGGATTTCTTTATTCCATGAATTGGAGAAAGAACTAGGTGCTTTTGTTAGTGAATGTCGATAATACAGATACATTATCACAAGAACTGCAATTCATCTTTGTGTTCTGCAAATGGTGAGAATGAGGTCAAATACAAATTGTCAGATTCATCAAAATGTGTTGCTTCAGCCGGTTGGTGTTCACGTTTTATGAACTGGCATGGTTTTTGTCTCAGGCAGAGAGTGCATATCGCACAACAGCTACCAAAAGGTTCGAAAGAATACAATGAATCATTTCAGATATTTATCATCCATCATAGAAAGGAGTGCTCATTCGAACTATTGCAAATTGGAAATACGGATGAGACTTTACGAGCAGCAAAACAGTCAATGCTGCTGATGAGAAAACTATTCACAGACAGATAAAAACAGCCAGTCATAAACAAATACATTTCATGGTTATTTTGGTCTGTTTAGCTAAAGGTTCAAAGCTGCCTCCTGTCACCATTTTTAAATTGAAGACATACCGAAAAGCATCAAATTTTCTGTTGTCATCATTCGCGCATCTCAAAAGGGATGGATGGACAAAAGTGGAACATACGAATGGCTGGAGAAATTCATTATCTCTTGGCTTGAAGATAATATTTTATGTTGATGAGACAAGAAAAATGTCTGTTTCTCGTCAGCTGA
>JAECUM010024967.1:0-15175 GCA_016617855.1 Megalonaias nervosa | reverse complement strand
TACCGAAGCAGTACTCGGTAAACAACCAGAAATATCAGCATTATCTCCAGAAGAACTAAAAAAGTACAAGAAAAAGGGTTGTTAGGTTTACTAGGAGAAAGATCGAAAGAAGAAACTAAAAAAATTGTAGAGGAACTTGTTAGAAATATTGCTGATCCTGTTGCACGACAGACTGAATTTGACAGATTAATAAACGACCCTCTTGCGCTATAACATGCTATTGCAAGATTGACGATTGATCCAGCCGAGTTAAGAAGGTTGATACAAAATTTATCAGAGCAAACGAAGGAATTAGCTGAGCAACAAAAAATGATGACTGAATCTACCATGGAAATAATGCGTATCAAACATCAGATAAAATTTTATAGAAAAAATGCACATGATAAAATACATCCGAATAATATGATAATTTTATTAGTAGTTATAATATCGGAGACATTGATAAAATTCGAGGTTGGTCAGATGAAAAATATCAAAATTTAATAAAAATAATAATAAAGATTATAGAAACTGGGTTGACATATCAAAACATTCCGAGCGAGTTATTGGATCGACTGTTGATAATGAGGTCACTTGGACGCTTGGTATGGCTCCAGGTACAGCTAATCCGTATAACGTATATCCGTTAGTTCTCAGTGATAGATTCTTGACAATTGATGCGACCAAGGGAATAATGACTGTCCACGTTTAATCTAAGAAACAAGTATAAAATGAAAACGAAATACACAACCAGAGAAATATACTTAACACCCGGTCAAATTAAAAAATTATCAGCAGCGGTTGCCAAACGTAATTCTGTCTCTGTAATGATAAAGTCTCTAGGGACTGACAGCGCCGCCGCAGTGAATGTAATGTTGACTCTACAGCAAATTAATAAACTCGATCAGGGAATACCCTTTTTTCTCAACCTATTTGTTGCACAAATAACAGCGATGGCAAAACACGGCGGATTTTTTGGACCAGCATTTTCTGTAATTTTACTAAAGATTCTACCGGTATTAGGAACACTGGGACTAGCAGCAGCGTCAGGGGCAGTATCTGGAGCAACTAAAAAAGCGGTATCTGGAGACGGTGGCTCTGGTGATGGAATCAAACAAATTTATCGTTAGTTTTTATGTAACAATAATAATATAATGCCAGCTAAAAAGAAATCGCCAGCGAAAAAATCGCCAACGTCAACTAAAAACAAAAACAAGAAGTCACCAAGAAAAACAAAACAAGGAGGAATTCCTTTTGCTCCGCTGCTAGCTGGGTTAGCAGGCAGTCTAATTCCAAACCTACTAGGGACAGGACGTGGAATGACTCTACCAGGCACCAGACGACGTTGGGTAATTTCGATATAATTGAAAATTGAATGACATTGTCAGATTTCGTGGAGTATATTCCAAAGACGAATTAGATAATGTACCAGCAGGTGGTTCGTGTATTATAAACATACAAAACTTCGATGATGGATCCGGCACTCACTGGGTTGCTGTCTATGCTAATAATTATTTTGATTCGTTCGGACTTCCTCCGAGTGATCTTATAAAAAAATATATTTTTAAAAAATTTAAAAAAATAAATTACTCGTCTAATCAACTACAGCCGTTTGGAACATCAGCTTGTGGTTATTATTGTATTATGTTTATCCTACAGATGTCCCAATCCCCTGATTTTTTAAAGTTTATTTTGCAATTTGACAAGGAACCTACTGTCTCAAATGTAAAACTAAAACAACAGATAAGGATGAGATAACGGAAATAACAAAAAATAATAGAACGATGTTAAAAAGCATTTGCGCTGTTTGCGGTAGAAAAAAGTATGTTTTTAAAGAAATTATCCGGAGCTGGATTGTGCACTGACAATGTCAGGGAGGTTATTTTAGTAGATGATTAACTGACGAAGGTAAATTGACTAAAACCTACAAAAAAAATCAAACATTTTTTTGTCAAAATTTTAATTTTTTATGCGACAGAATAAAATAAAATAAAATGTAATTGTGATTGTGATAAAAATCTTTGTATCGAAGAGGATAAAAATGTGATGTACTGTCAATCATGCAATCGCCGTGAGGTAATTAGCAGCGGTATTGACATTCACAAATTTATTGGAAAATTACCAAAACCAAAAGGAGGTTGGACATTGCCAGGCCATAAATACACTGGGCCGTACAATCCACTAGACAAACAGCTAGATGAAAACGATAATCCATTACCAGGACAAGAGCCTTATAATCAAGTTGATGCAATAGCGATACGTCATGATATTTGTTATCGTGATATAGAACGTCCTGATAACGTTCGTGCAGAGAGCTCAAAATCTGACTGTGATAAAGTAATGCTAGATGAACTGCGCTATATGAAGCCTACAAATATGCGAGAACGATTTGATAGAAGGTTAGTTCAAGGAATGATAGAAACAAAATATAAGTTAGGTCTTTGAAACAAATTATACGAAGATCTTGCAGCGAAGACGCTTGCGTCTCAATTACATAAACCTAAAAAAACAATTCCGCGACGTAAAGTTGCCGCAAATGCCGTTGACGATATCTGGGCAATAGATTTAGTTAATGAGTCAAATCTTGCTCAGTTTAACGTTGGCGCTGATGGCACTCCAAAGAAATATCTTTTTAACGTCAGAGACGTTTTTAGTAGATACGCGTTTAGTGTACCTGTTTCGGATAAAACTGGAACATCGATGACTGATGCGTTAAACAAATAATAACAAGTACAGAAGGAAAACCAAAGAAACTCTGGACCGATCACGGAGCGAAGTTTTTTAATAAAAATTTGAGCAGTTTCTGGAACAAAATAACATTAAAAGGTATCTTACAGGAAATGAAGGAAAAAGCGTCGTCGTCGAGCGATTTAATCGTACACTAAACAAGCTGATACATAAACATTTGACAGCTAAAAATACAAATAAATGCATCGACGATCTACAGCAGATTGTTGATAATTATAATAACACGAAGCACAGATCCCTTTCTGCCTCGACCGGAAGGAAAATGTCACCAAATGATGCAATTAAAAATCCGATTCTTGGAAACGAAAACATGTATCGCAGACATAAATTTAAAGTTGGTGATAAAGTTAGAATTTCTCTGACGAAAAAAAAATATGAAAAAGGATTTACCCCAAACTGCAGCGAAGAAGTATTTGCTGTTGATAAAGTTTTACTGACAATACCTGTAACATACGCGCTAAAAGATTTATTGGGTGAGCCAATAACCGGTAGTTTATATGAGCAGGAACTACAAAAGAACTGAGCAAGATATATTTGTTATTGAAAAAGTTATTAGGAAAAAAGATAATAAAAGCCTTGTCAAATTGCGCAGGTACAGCGATAAATTTAACAGCTGGGTTCCAACTAAATCTGTATTGAAATAATATTGTTATAAATTTCCTCGTACTTACGCTTGACAGATTTATATTTTACAGGTTTACATAACGATATTAGATATTGTCTGCGATCGTCAGAGATCATCATTAGGTTAAATATCTTGACAAATATAAAGTCGAATTTTATATTTTTCTGTCGGTCTGGACTTTTAATGTTTAAAAAGGGTTTTATGAGTCGCCAAAAAAACTGATTTTCATCTACTGAAAAATTAAATTTCGAGATTTTCTTTGTAATATGGTACTTAACATCACATCGTCCAGTTGTCGGTCTGCCCTAATTTTTTTTTTTATCAACCACGCCCACAATCTCGTCTTGTTCGTCGTCGTTGTTAAGTAGAATATCGTCTTCTGTGTAACCAACAGACTCATATTTTTTTATATCGTCAGAGACAGCATCTCGTGCTGTAAAATTATCGTCCGCGATTATATCAGCATGTCGTTTCATCAAGTCCATATTATAATGTATTTTTATCTAATTTATTATTATAAATGACTAACGAGATAAAATATCATCAGAAAATTGATATTTTAAATTACAGAGAATTAGCTGAAGCAGTGCGAAAATGTTTATCAGGGTATAGTTCTTATTCTGTTGACGTTATAATGATGCAAGGTGAATCTAATAAAATTCTGCTAACAGCAGCAGAAAAAAATAAACTTAATGAAAGTGCAGTAGTGACGCTAAGATTTAATAAAAATGATGTTTTGATGTTTGCTCATAATTGCTTAACTAAAAACGAGCTGTAAAATATAATTAATCGTCATATTTGAAGATGATTCTGTCAAATGTCGATTGTGATGTTGCTGATTTTGTTATTCCATGTGCAACTCTCTTGACCGTTGACGAGTTTATCTTGTAGTGTCTTGCAGCAGCTGAGATTGAAGAAAATTTTAGTTTTTCTCCGTTTTCTAAATTTATTAAAACAACAGGTTTAACTTTACTAAAATTATTACCTGTGTTTCCTCGTCTGTTATTTGCTTTAGGCGTAACAGGTTCGAGATTTTCTAGAGGATTATCTGTTTTGATACCGTTGACGTGATCAATCACTAAGCTATTAGGTATAGATCCGTTGAACGTTTCGTAAACAAATCTATGGCTATAATAACCAACTTGATCGGTTAGTGTTCCTCTGATAATTATTCTAAGGTAACCACTGTTATTTTTTTTCCTAACACTTTTTTTGTTTGGATATTTTGAATAATTCATTTGTCAGATGCCTCATATAAATCAAATACGAGATGAGGTTGAAATTCATCTTGCAAGGACAAGTTTTCAATGTTATCATCGATAACCGCGCCGTTGACATGATATACTCGTTGATTTTCTGGAATTTCATCACAAAACAGCGTGTAAATAAAATCTTTTCTAAACATTTCCGCTCGCTCGTCATCATCACCTTTTACGCTGATCTTATAACCAGCTGGTGTTGATTTACCAAATGGATTTCCGTATTCGACGTGAATCACCGACCCTAACATATTTCCCGCGTACAAGTTGTATTTGGGGTGAACATAATAATCTTGCTCGCTTGCGCTTGTTAGATTTTTTGTCATTATAATATAAGCATTTTTATATCTCTAATTGATTTTTCAACTAGCGCGTGCGAAAGAGCGGTGAGATATCAGTTAGATATATAAAATGTTGTATAACAATGCTAAAATTTCGAGATATAGCCAAAAAGAGCTTTATAGGAGAACCGACACAAATAGCTACTGCTTTTGCAGGATTTGATAACAGTTATAAATTTGATAATCAAAATATTTTAGCAAATTTTAACTCTACAAATTTGTTTCATCTCTTATATCCGACCGTAACGCGAGAACTTGCAGTACATAAAAGTATCAAACTAATAGTACAGTATCATGTTATTTTATCAAGTTACATGCACTACTCGATAATGTAGATTTCAGCAACGAGATTGCTGAACCATATTTAACAGCTAAATCACGAAAAATATTAGCTGGAACAAGTATTTCATTAGTCGCCGATGAAATACATCAGGAAATAAATAAAAAATTGGAGGAATTTACTGCATCAGGATCAGGTTGGAAATTTGAAATGATAAAAGAAGTTTTATTTCACACAGCGAAATATAACGTACGTCACGGTAGTTCTTACGTTGATGTCCCTCAAAAAATTAAAAACTAAAAATGTTGCATAAACGTAAAGAACTCTGATAAGAAATGTTTCCATTGGGCTATTCTTTCTGCGATGTTTCCAGCAGAAAAAAAAAATGCTGATCGCGTCGACAAGTATATTAGTCACGTATCAAAATTAAATTTTAATCGCATTGACTTTCCGGCTGCAGAAAATCAATACCAAAGTTTGAAAAGCAAAATAATATTTCATTTAATATATTTGGTCTTGACGAGCGTGAAAATGTTTACCCGAGATATATTTCGGCATTTGCTACACAAAACACAATAATAGTGCTGTTTTATAAAGGTCATTACGTTTGGATAAATAACTTTAACGGCTTACTTGGCAGATAATATAATAAGGATAAAAGTAAGAAATATTTCTGCTACCGTTGTTTAGAAGGTTTTTCTAAGGATGAAAAACTGCAAGAGCATGTTAAATACTGTATTAATGTTCAAAAAATAACAATCTGAGGAGAAAAAGAAAAGTTTTAAATTTTAAAAATTATAATCATAAATTAAATATTCCGTTTCTTATTTACGCTGACTTCGAGTGTTTACTTGTCCCTGTGGCAGGCGCAGAAAATGATTCAAATAAATCAAACACCAGAAAAATACAACATTTTCCCTGTGGAGCAGCTGATAAAGTAGTTTGTTGCGCTAGCGATAATTTTTCAAGTCCAATAAAATTGTACAGGGTTAAAAATCCTGCCGTGTGGTTGCTAAAAATTTAATAGATGATGTTAATAATATTTTCAACAGATTATCTAAAACAATTCCAATAAAAATAACATCCAAACAACAACTTGATTTTGATGAGGCAGTTAATTGTCATATCTGCGAGAAACCTCTCCCTGAACAAAGTTCAGGCGATAAAGTGCGCGATCACTGTCATCTAACCGGCCAATATCGCGGAGCAGCACATAATATTGTAATTTGAAATTTCATGCGCCAGATTTTATTCCTGTCATTTTACATAATTTTCGTGGTTATGATAGTCATATTATTTTCGAAGCATTTGGCGATGAGGATATTAAATCTAAACTAAAATTAAATAATGTAATAAAATGTATTCCAAACAATTTTGAAAAATATATGTCAGTTACGCCCGGCAAATTACGTTTCATAGACAGTCTGCAATTTATGGCAGCACCATTGGGTGAGCTTGTAAAAGGTTGTAGCAGTTTAAATAATTTACAAAGTTGCTTTGGTGAAGACTACGTCGTTCTGACAAAAAAGGTGTCTTTCCTTATGAGTAGCTCGACGACTGGAGCAGATTTGATGAAACTTCCTGACAAAGATAAATTTTACTCGCAGCTAAAAAAGGAAAATATTACAGACGACGAGTACAAATATGTACAAGATATTTGGAATAAATTTGGTTGTAAGACACTTGGTGATTATCATTATTTATATTTGAAAACAGATGTGTTATTGTTAGCTGATGTTTTCGAGAGCTTTCGTAAAGTTAGTCATGAAAATTACGGATTAGACCCGTGTTGGTATTATTCTGCGCCAGGATTGTCGTGGGATGCTCTGCTAAAAACAAGTAAGATAGAATTGGATCTCTTGACAGATGCTGATATGTTTAATTTTATTGAAAAAGGGATTCGCGGCGGAATTAGCGTTATAACCAAAAAATATGCGGTAGCTAACAATAAGTACTTAAAAAATTGCGATAAAAATTTACCGTCAAATTATATTATTTATCTGACACTAATAATTTATATTGTTATGCAATGTCAGAGCCAATGCCGTGCAATGGATTTCATTGGATAACTCCAGATCAATTTCTTAAAGAAACTGTGAAAAATCTCCCAGAAAATGTCAGTTATTTTGTTGAAGTTGATCTTGATTATCCTAGTTCGTTACATGATCTACATAACGACTATCCGTTTTGTGCATAGTCAATGATGATCGACTATAGTTTATTATCGCCTGAACAACAGGCAGTGACAACAGCAAAAAGTTCGATCGTTAATAAGCTAGTTCCAAATTTGTTAAATAAAAGAAATTACGTGATACATTACAAAAATTTAAAACAAGCAGTAGATGCTGGACTAATTCTGGACTAATTCTGAGAGAAGTTCATCGCGTGCTAAAATTTAATCAATCTCGTTGGATGGCAGATTATATTGATTTAAATACCAAACGTCGTGCTATTGCTAAGACCGACTTTGAGAAAAACTTTTTCAAATTGATGAACAATTCCGTGTTTGGTAAGACTATGGAAAATATCAGAAAGCGAGTCAATATTGAAACTGTAAATTATGTAAATCGCAGAAATAAATTAGTCAACGATGACGGTTTTGTCAGTATGAAAATCTTTAATGAAAATCTTGTTGCAATACAGCCACGAAAGACAAATTTAAAGTTAAATAAACCAACTTATGTTGGTGAAGCTGTACTTGACATATCAAAATGGCTAATGTACGACTTTCACTATAATTTTACCAAAAAGCAGTGGCCAGATTCGGAGTTGCTATTTACTGATACAGACTCACTTGTTTATGACATAAAATGTGAGGATGTTTATCAAAATATTTATGATCATAAGGAGTTATTTGATTTATCAGATTATCCAGCAAGTAGTGGATTTCATGATGATGCAAATAAAAAAGTCATCGGCAAGATGAAAGATGAATTTATGTTTGTGCCAGTTAGGGAATTTGTTGGACTAAGAAGTAAAATGTACGTCGTAATTTTAGATGACAATAAACTGACAAAAAAGCAAAAGGTATTCCTCGCAGATATGTAAAAAAAAGTGTATGAAATCTGATGATTTTAAAGCAGCACTAAACACCTGCACTAATTTTATTAAAATAACTGTTATCAAAACAAATCATGACAAGCTTGAAACAGATACAATTATAAAACGTGGACAAAGTAATTTTGACGACAAAAGCTATTGCGAGGACGGAATTAATACGTTAGCTATTGGACACTATGCCAGTACCAGAGGTGATATATTCAATATCATCTTTAATTAATTTTGTCTAAACTTTAGAAATAATGTTCGAAAATTTTACGTTAGCCGATGGAGTTAGTAGCAAAATTAAACAATTAATGGTTAATGGCCAGCAATTATCATTTGAATTTAATGATGAAATTTCAGGTATTTGTTTTAGTAAATTTGATAGAATTAAACTCTCGCTTATTAAATCAGATAACAGCAAATATTTTGATTATCTTGAAAAGTTGAGATATGAGCTTATGCTGAAATACGATAATCTTCATGATCCGATCAGTCAAGAAAAATATGCCAAAATAAATATTGACCTAAATCGGTCGAAGGTTGTTGCAGAAGGTTGTAAGTATTTTATCAACAGGGTAACAATGAGAGTTATTTGTATGTCATCGAAAAGTAAGCGGAAAAATTAAATTTTATTTGTATAAACACGATAATGCATTATTTCTGATAGCTACTGATGATGTTTTAATAATTGGTGATAAAATTCTTTAAAGGGATACAACTGTGTCTGTCTTCCTTGTATTTTTACGGGAGATAACTCTGCCTGTCTTCCTTGTATTTTGAAGGGAGATATCTCTTATAGGTTGTCTCTCTTGGATTTTGAAGGGAGATAACTCTTATAGGTTGTTTCCTTTGCATTTTGTTTATAAATAATTATATTTGTATTTACTGATAAATAATATTGTTTTTATTGTTTTTTTTAAGAAACATTATCGTTGCTTTTATGATTTTGTCAAGTTTCTTGCTTCTTTCAGATTTTTTCATAGATGATAATTAAGATAAAAAAAAAAATACAACAATGAATAAGCCACGCCTACTGTGTAAGCTACTTTTAGGTTCCCAAGTATTGGGTAGCTTATATACAATACAATCTTATACGGTTTGGGGTCCTCCTCGAATTACTCTAACTTCAACGGGTGGGGGGTGGGGGCTCACCAGTTATAATGTACATTTGAGAGAGTGACGTATGTGACGTATGTAAGGTGAAGTTGTTTGCATTTAAAACATGCACAGTGGAGAGAATGTTCGCATACCTTTATGCTACGTTGATGTAATGTGACTGACATTTCTTTGGATATTGTACTTTTGGAAATTGAAAATGATCTTAGCACACTGCTAACTAAATGACTGCTCCCTTGTGTTCCAAAAATCAGCCTGAATTTGTCTAAAATACGCTATCCTTAGCAGCTATTAAAATAGGGAAAATGAATTTTGCCAGACTAGACAATACCAGCTTCTGAACGTGCAATGAATCAATTACCAAATATATGAAATGTAAAAAAAGTTATCAGTTCTTTTTTTTTTTTGCAATTTACCTCTGAAGTTCAGGAAGTGAAAATGACCAAGTGGAGCTAGCACTTTTTGAAAGGTGCACATCTGGAGTAAGGCCAAGCTGTATACTCTATAACCCATATTACACCCATCAATCATACAACACAATAAAGGGAATTAAAGGTTCTTTCAACAATACCTAAGATATACAAGGTCTTTTTAAATAGCCAGTATAACTAGTGAGGAAACCCGGGGGAATTCTCTTTCTTTAAAATTCTAACTCTATGCAAAATACGAAACTGTAGAGCGCCATCACAGAGAAAAGCACACTCTCCCACCATGTCACCACGTGTCATCACTCCTCCCCGGGGTTGATTATGGGGGAGGGTGTACTTGTCTGTTGAACATAGAGAAGGCCCTGTTTATGTGTGTGCTGTCCCTAGAGATAAGTTAGAATTAAGTTTATGTGTTGTGCAGTCCCTAGAGGTAAGTTAGAATTAAGTTTATGTGTGTGCTGTCCCTAGAGATAAGTTAGAATTAAGTTATATGTTGTGCAGTCCCTAGAGATAAGTTAAAATTAAGATTACATGTTGTGCTGTCCCTAGAGATCAGTTAGAATTAAGTTTATGTGTGTATCCTCTGAGCTTGCTAGGATGTCGTTGGGCAACCTAGGAGTTCACATGGGGATTGTGTTGGTCTAATTTCGAATGCCCCTGAGCTTGCTAGAATGTCGTTTGGCAATCTAGGAGTTCACATGGGATTGTGCTGTGATTATATGTTTTGTAAAAATAAGAAAAAATATTTATAATATTATATTTTAAATCATTACAACAGCAGTAATAGAAAACAAGTCGTTTCTAGATCAGAGGCCGCCTTATTTTGTCAGAAAAAGATTATCATATGAAAGTCATCATCGGAGCTGAAGAAAATGTCAACAGAGAAGGGTTTTGGAGGGGGAAGGGGGTCTCTGAGATAGAAACCTTGTTTTCTATTACTACTGCGTGGGGGATAACTTTGTCATGGGGGTTAGAGGCGAGAACAGGTGCCCGGGTACCCATAGGGTATCAAATGAGGCAGAAGCCCTATTTCTGTACTACTGGTGTCTTGAGAGTTCTTTAGTGGCTGTCTCTCCTAAACAGATATTTGTACTGACATGGTATTTTCAGTAAAACACTATAGCACTATTGGGACAGAAACGAATAATTGAATATATAATGTAGTTTTGCTATAGTCACCATTTGAATGTTTGATGTATAACAGATTGAGTTCTTGTACATAAGACCTACCAAGATGCTATTTATGAAATTAAGGTTTGTTTGCCATTTTGGTCATTACATCATGTATTAGGGCCATATGACTTTTAACGAGCTCAGCAGTAGCTATATGCTAAGTAATTAAAACTGTTAAAAGTACCCTGATTACATCTTTGTAATTGCAAATAGATACAAATATTTAATCAACTATTGTTTAGTTTCGAAAACTGCACAAAAATGACTAAGTCCGAAACATTACAAAGCTATTTTGAAACAACCCCTATAAACGTACATGACAGCTCATGCACAGATGTCTTCATATCATAGCTGTCATCGGATTCAAACCATTGAGGTCACTGATGTTATGTGTGAGTAACCTTAACTTTACAACTACATGTTTCATTGGTTAATGGAAACCTGAACATAAATCTTCTGGGCTTCGTCAATTTTTAGTGACGTTTTTGAAACTAAAGGTAATTAAATTCTGGTGATAGTTGATATTTGTATAATTTGTAATTACAGTAATTACAATGTAAGGTGTTCATTTCAAGTCATGCGGCCAAAAACTCATGGTGTAAAGACCAAAACGGTCATGTGAACCTTGATAATATGGGAGTTCCGTTTTTATCAATATAGAAATAGGAAAATGTCATGCATCCAAATAAAAAGTAATAAAAATCTAATAATAATAGTGAGAATACATGTATATTTCGAAGTCGATAACGGACGCCATTGACTACAACATCCAAGTGCTTAGGGCCTACTGGAATGCCCTTGTAGATAATTTAAATAATAGTTGTACATAATAATTCCATTAGGGAAAACTTCTAGCCATCATCCCAGTAACTTAAAGTTATTAGGGAAATTTTACAGGGACCAGTATTTTATTAATAAGGAGTTTCTCTTGTTTTTGTTTTTTACATTAGTCGGATTTTATTGTTGGTTTTACTTCCTGGTTAAATGTTTCGAGTATCCCTCAATCTTGATTCAAACAGGATTTCAAAATGTTGGTGCTCTTGTTCATCTCTTTGATATGTAGGCTGTAAAACAGGGATGACAGGTCACGGAAAACAATAAGGACCAATGTTCTAATAAGATGGAGGGGGATTTATTACTATGATGAATATTAAGGATTGCAATTATTTTATTGTTCTATTCAACAGAGCAGTGAGTTGTTTGGGCCAGATTGCAGTTTGTTTTTATTGGTTTTAAATGCGCTTTTAACACATTATTTGCCATATCATACCGAAGAAATAAAATCTGGGTACCTTTCACAAGAATGCACAAAAGCAGCCGAACCGGGATAGTATCGAACGCGCGCCTTTGGATTGAGTGTGACGCTGCACCAGCTGGCCTACCGCGGCTCTAAGTCCCTAGTATGCTTATTCAGAGATTTTGGACGTAGGGCACTTGGGGGATAGTTTCTGTATAATTTCTTTATAGAATTTATTTTTTAAAAAAAAACTCCAAAAAACAAACTCAAATGAATTAATGTATTCTGCACCACTTCTCTATTTGTTTCGGTCGATTTTAGGTTTAACAGCGCCGGAAACATACGAGTGTTAGTCTTTTTTTTTTTTGTTACGGTCGAGTTACGTTTCGATCAGTGTCAGGCAAAGTATACTAATTTTCCTGGCGTCAAACCACAGATTCAAGAACCAATGAAAATTATCCTGCCTTTAAAGAAAACATACATCCATTAGGTACCTACCAACCAACCATTAAATGAAGTGGGGGGGGGAGATTCGGAATTTTTGTGAAGACAAAATTCCGCGTACTCCAAACGGCTTGAGAAATATGTTTGCGCTCATTTGTAGAAAAAGAGAACTAATTATATCTATTATAATAGCTGAATACAGCTAATTTATCCTGAGGTAAAAAAAAAAAAATGGTTGGTCCTTTATACTTCTAAAATGAAATTGCAAAACTAAGTAAATGGAAAAAGTCAATTTTTAAAACAAGTATGTGCTGAATAAAATAGCTGTTTTTCAACTGACATGTCCAAATGAAAATGTGGCAAATATGATAAGTGGCAAATGTAATACGTGGCAAAACAAGAGTGAGAAAATCTGAGCAATAATGCTATGGAAATATTTGCATTTAGTTTGATAATCTCCAAGATGTGCAGCATTTACAGATGCTAAAATTTGTGGTTGTCGATAACAAAATCGTATGCCCATGGTTCTCTTCTTCCTAAAATGCTCGAAATGTTTGTATAAAAGTGGATGTAGGTTTGAACATGTTTTATTTGGTTGAAGTCAATAATAGAACTAGCTGTAAAGACCCATCAGTGCGACAGCCAGTCAGTAACTTAGGTTTAGAAACTACTACTACTACTTCTTCTTCTTCTTCTACTACTACTACTACTACTACTACTACTACTACTACTACTAATAATACTTATCAGTTGGAAAAGAATTAGAGTATGGCTATATTTTGACAGTCGTTGACACAAATCCAACGAGCTGCCATGACAACAGGTTCAGGGATAAATAAAATGACAAAGAAGTTTTTGTACTTCACTTATCCTTTGAACATATTTAATCAAACAGGAGGTTCGTGGTTAGCTTCCACCGAAAAGGTGCGGGTTCAAATCCTACCATGGGATCAGCCTGAGTCGGCTACCGTGGTGTGTCCTTGGGCAACGCACTTTATGCCTATTACCTTTGCACTAAATAACCTACTTTCTTTTTTGCTCTGCCATAAAACAACAAAGCAACAACAACTTAAATCAAACATATACGAAGTACGTATGTTATAAATTTCTGTATGTGCTGTATATTTCTCAAGAATATATGAGATGGTTTCTATAGATTGCAGATTTAAAAAAAGAAGAAAAGGAGAGGGTAACCGGACACAAAGTAGGTTCCTTGAAGTTGTTTTAGACTTGAAGAACTTCAGTCTATATCGGATTGACTCTTCTTTTCATCCCATGTTATAAAAAAATGGGTTCTAAAACCGAGTTGATTTTTATAGGTTATCTGGCTATAAGACAAATTGAACTTATGGCATGGCCTTCGTTTGGTTATGGTATGGCCTTCGTCTGATTATGGTACGGCCTTAGTATGGCGTGTCGTTGCACCATGAATCAACTACTATTTTTCTTCGTTCCTCTCGTGAACTTCTTTACTAAAACGACTAAACCAATTTCAACCCAACTTTGCACAGAACATCCTGGTATAAAGACTTTCAATTATTTTAAAAATTATTTCAATGCGTCATCAAATAGGGTCGCCGTTACTATAAATAGAGACCCCCCCAAAAAAACAACTTTTCTATTTATAGTAACGGTGACCATTATTTAAAACTTTTCTAAAATCGCAGAACAGAATTCGATAGAAAACATTGACAGAAAACATCCTGGCATGAAAACCTTTCAGAATTCAATCGAAAACTTTGTCAGAAAACATTCTGGCATAAAGACCGTTGAGAATTCGTAATCGAAAACTTTGACAGAAAACATCCTGGCATGAAGACGTTTCAGAACTGGATGTCTAAAATTTGACAGAAAACATCATGGTATGAAGACCTTTCAGAATTCGATCTCTAAAATTTGACATAAAACTTCGTGGCTTGAAGGCGTTTCAGATTTGTAAAGATTATGCCAATCCGTTATCAAACACGACCGTTGTTGTCAGACCGCTCCGGTGGCCAAGTGGTTAGAGCGTCCGCCTCGGATGCGAGAGGTCGTTGGTTTTATCCCCGGCTGAGTCATGCCAAAGATTTACAAAAATGGTACTAACAGCTGCCTCGCTTGGCGCTCAGCATTAAGAGGTTAGTGTTAGGACTGGTCGGCCTGGTGTCAGGATAATGTGTCTGGTTGGGACATCATGCTGCATGTCTGCGGCATGATGTCCCAGTACTAGACATCATTATAAACTGCCACACTGCAGACATCGTAGCGATATGACTGAAATTTTTTTAAAAGCTACGTTAAAAATTCAAATCACACACACACCGCTGTTGTCAGAATTTTTTTTTTTAAATCATCACCGTCGTCCATCAAGAGCTGCTATTTTGACTTCTCAAAAACAGCTTGACAGACTTCACCCAAATCTGGCCAGAAAGCATCCTGGTATAAATAGCTTTCAGTTTCTTTAAGATCGATAAAAACCACCAGACCGATTTTAACCACACTTAGTTGAAAACCTCCTGGC
>JAECUM010024966.1:0-12082 GCA_016617855.1 Megalonaias nervosa | reverse complement strand
ATATATATAAAGAGAGAGAGAGATTGTAAACAATCATTCATTCCTGTTTATGATCAGCTTGTAAATTGCTTATAGTTGTATTCAGATTTGATTTGAGAGGAATTATTTATTTGAATTATTCATTGGAATTACAAAGTGCTTATTTACTTCTTGGACTAAAACTCTACTTTAGGATTATTGAGGACTCATTTAAAAGACATTCTGGATTATATCATTGTGATACAAAAAGACATTTAAGATTATTGAAATTCATTAGGAATATTCTATACTTTAGACTTATACCAGAACATTGAGATTTATTTGGGATTTAATTCACAATATTGCAAGTGTCTTTTGAATTTTCAAATTGTACTCAGGGGATATAAATTATATCTTGATTTTGCTAAACTCGTTGGGTTGTTTTTGCTTCTTTTTGTTACAGTTTAGGACCATAAAGTCATAACAATTAGAACAGGGTAACAAATCTGTATGCAAATACAATAGCGCACAATTAACTACTCCATTCGATAGGCTTCAGCTTTCAAATACACACTAAACATACTCGTTGCCAGAGATAGCTTACTGGCGTATTCATCAAACAATACATACGCAGTGAAATATGTGTTGAATTCAGATTTACAAACAAATGACGGTTGGTCAAGGAGGTGGTTAGTTGTCAAGGTTTATGGCAGTAAAATCTTTCTAAAACCAAACATACTCTATTATGTGTTCTACAGCTTATAAATCCACACTACTCATAGTACGATCGATTTTGAATAATCTCAGTTATCATCGAACATGAGACTAGATTAATTAAAGCGCGACAAAGACTATTTAAAGTAGGTATCAAATAAACTTACAACTATCTTAGAGTTGATTTCGAATCATCTTTTAAATACCTTCTAACTGAGGTTAGATTGGTCAAAAGTCTAACAAAGACTATTTCAAATAGACTCCAAATAACCTTGCAACTATATTTGTTTTTACCTGAATTTATCGCACACTTACGTAGCATTTGAATAATGGTCAATTAAGACGCCTATGCCTGCATATCCTACCTACCATCTCCCTAAGGATTACCATGACAATAATTGCTCTGCAAAAGATACATCTAACCTAATACGAGCGTATTGAGAAATCACGAAAATGCTACCACTCAATACACACGCTATAAATTTATTTTTTGTGCATTTGTGCCGTTAACGCCTTATACTTGAACCTCTAACTCGACCATAATAAAAATATACAACATACAAATAGCTCCAATGTCAAGGTGTCATTGTCCTCTCTATGCAGAACTTGTATTTAGTATTTGTTCACGGTGCTTAATTGGAAAAGTCAATATTTGCTAATAATGGTAATACCATTTAATCTCTTTCTACTCACATGAATCCACAGTAAACCAGCATGAGTTATCTTTACGAAGGTACTTTCTAACAATTTTGATATGACAGAAATCATGGTAAGGATCTGAAATGGCACACACTCCATGGATTTTGTTTAGTGGTGTCAAATGATGCTATAATCACCCTATGGAAAATGTACATATCCATATAAAAGTAGTGCCGGTATACAGTTTTCTATCGTTGTGGTTGTCCCCTCCTCTTTCGATGACCAGATTTCCTGATGGAAAAAATTTTTTAATTTATAATCATCAAGATCATTTCGATGCCATTATAGCTATCACAGAATTTCATGGATATGAATATAATTGCGAAAGAGGTTACCAAAGATTTAGCAATTGGGAGTGCCTACTGATTGTGGAGAGTGGTTTGGGTGTTTAGCTTGCAAACATTGCATTCCTGAAAGACAAAAAGAATTCCATGCTCTAGTTCCAATCGACCATTCGTCAGTTTCACGTGTTATGAACAATATCGCATGAAACATGTTCAGCAACAGACAATTGCACACACATTACTGCCAGTGTGTTCTATTTGTTGATGGCTTGTTTGTACGAAAAACCAAAACCTAGACGTTTGTGTAGGAAAAGATGTCGTTTCTGTGACCAAGTTGTTGAATGAGATCTTCAATGTTACATTAAAAATGTGAAAATGAACTGGAGGATGAATTAATTGATGACAAGCAGAAGAAAATGAAACAAGATTATTGTGTGGATTTTCTCTTGTCTTTAACATTGAATTTTCTCTTTACTTTTACTTTGAATGTTCACATGAGACTCGAATTCACATTCCTAACTTTTGCGTATCTCATCGTGCTTGTGAGAAATGCATTCATGAACCTTTAATTCCTCAATGTTAAAATTGCAGCATGACTCCAGGAAAACAAGAAAAAATATGTTTGGCTCAAGCAGCAGGGAGGGCGAGCAGACAACTTTGTACGAGACCTTATTTTACAAAAATAAGGGTTCCTACAGGGGCTGAAAAATAAGGTCAATAATGATAAACCGAACCCTCCTAACAATATTATTACCGTATAGTTTGAAAAAACGGATAATAAATCGTTTTAGTTAGCTCATTTTTGTTAATTTATTTTTCACATTTGTTATAGTGCATTTAGTTTACTCGGTAGGTCACTCAATTTTTGTCATTCACCCTCCCTGCTGCTGTAATTTAAACAATTATTATAAATATTATTAATATGGTTGTCATCGGAGAACCTCATTCAGCTAGATTAGCAAGAGAACGACTAGAAGCAATTAGAAAATATTTACCTGTTCGTGATGCTGTCAAGCAACAATTACAACAACGACAAGAATCTCATGTTGAATTTGAGGAGGATACAAAACAATTATTTAAACCTATCACTGAGACCACTAAAGGTATTCAACCTGTGTTAGAGAAAACCTCTGAAGAAACTGGAAAAATAGCAAAAAGAACAAAACAGACAAAAAAGATTCTTAGAGAACTTCCAGCCGAAATATCTGCTGCGATGCCAGTCCCTGAAATACCTGAAGATGCAGACCAGGTAGAAGAAGGTGCTGAAGCACTAACCCCTGAACCAAAATCAACAGTTAAATTGATAGATAAATTTAATGAAGAAATTGTTGAGGCAATTAATGATCTTAAAATAAAACAATTAGCTAAATTTGCTTTTGATAGTTTTAGTCAAAGAGGTAAATTAATGAAATCTGAATATGCTAAAGATATTAGAAATCGTGAACAATGGCAAAAATCATTATATCGCATAAAAATGAATGTTGAACAAACTAGAGTTGATGATCCACTATATCAGGATTATGTTAGTGAAATTAATAAATTAATCAAATTAGAAAAGGAGAAAAAGCAAATTAAAAAACCTTCAAAACAAACAGCACCAAAATCACAAATACCAGTTCTATCTCCTACACCAAAGAAAACAACATCATCGAAACCAAGTGAAGAGGAAGAAGAAGAATTTCAAGACGCTCCCGGTGTAATTGGAAGTGGTTTAGGAAGTGGTCTTGTTACTTGTCCCAATAATATCCTTGCTGATGTCGATCGATTAGAAATTCTCATCGGAGGAAAACGAGCTGGTAATAATTCCCCAGAAATTATTAATGAGGCGGCTGATATTTGCAGACGATTATTTACTGGTGGTATCATGGATGTTGATGTTTATCAGTCTCTTATTAATGAAATTGCCGATGACTATTACAGCGACTGAGTATGTAATTAAATACAATTACTATAATAAAATGATCGTACATAGTACTCAAATTGGACCAACTATGGTCAGGGTGATAAATTCTCGATTACCAGTATATAAAACAACCTACGGAGATGGACTAGGTGATGTTGTTCAGGGTCTATTTAGAAGGATAGCCCCAAAAGCAATACCGATTGCAAAGCAACTGGGAATGAAAGCTATTGATGTTGTTCGTGAAAAAGGTATTGGTGCTGTTGGTAATGTTGCTGGTAAAGCATTTTCAGCGATTAAAGATAGATTAACACGATTAATACGCAGACCTGTGGTCCGACCTCAACCAGTAAAATTACCTAGTACAGAAGTAATGCCTGCAAATGTCAGTAAAATAATAAATCAAGTTGCTAATCAAAAACTAGCAGAGTTGGCTGATGTGCCTTTATCAGAAAAAGAAAAAAATATAACCTCTAGTCTGATAGCAGGAAGTGGTCTCACTTCCCGAAGTAATCTTCGTTTTAGACGATAATAAATATAATAAAGATGTTCAAACGTATATCTGATCCCGCATTTGACATGGACGCACCAGTACTTAAAGATGAGTCTGTGCGTGATTATCAGTATTATTCTTACGACGCACGAATTCCAGATCAGCGTGGACGAATCGAACTACAGGTTCAGGATACAAGTAGATATTTCTTACACGCTGAAGCATTTATTGAAGTAGAAGGTGAAATTTTAAATATTGCTAATCCTGCAGCACCAGCAGCATATGGAGACGATGTTAATGTCGGTTTTGTTAATAATGGTATTATGGCATTATTTGACAGTGCAACGTACATGATTGACGGAAAAAAATATTGAATCTATTCAGAAGGACGTCGACGTTGCAACAACAATACTTGGTCTTGCAAGATATAGTGATGATTATTCAAGATCAGCTGGTCCATCAATGATGTTTGCAAAAGATACAACTGATTCTCCAGAGTATCGACAATATGAAATAGGACAACCAAGAAATTTTGCTAGAAACGCCAATGTGGATGTACAAAGTATGATTATTAATGTAGATCCAGATTTCAACTTAGGATTTAGATCACGTCGAGCAATGTTGCGTGGTGGAAGAAGAGCATTTTCATGTGTGATTCCACTATCACATATATTTGGATTTTGTAGAAATGTCAGAAAAGTCATTTTCGGAGCTAAGCATACAGTTGTACTTGTACGAAAAGCAACCGACAACGATGCATTATGGAGACTCGCTGGTGATCCTGGCAAAGTAATTCTTACAAAACTTTCATTGTGGATGCCGGTGATGACCCCATCAATAACTGAAGAAGATCGTCTACTTTCTTTTATTAATCAAGGTGGTAAATCAGCATTATCGTGGTTAACAATGACCACAGATGTTATCCAGAGTAATATTAATGGTTTATTTACGTGGCAAATAGCATCACAACAAGGTGTTTCTGCACCACGATATATATTTATTGCATTTCAAGATGCTGCACGGGTGGATGATCAAACACGTAGTATTATGATATTTGATAATCTTGGTGTTTCCGAAGTTTCCTTAAGAATAAATGGACATCAAGAACCATCCGAGGATATTTTACTGAATTTCGATCAAAATCATGTAGCACGTGTATATCACCGTCTAATGACGTTCATGGGACGTGACCAAAATGTTGATACTGGTTTACAAATATCACAATTGGATTTTACAACATTATACCCAATTTATTATTTTTCGCTCGAACATTTAGATTTAACCAGACAATCTGTAGTCGATATACATTTTCGAGCTCGTGTGACAATAGGAGCTATTGCCAATTACAGAGCAATTGCTGTCATACTCAGCGATAAATCGATGTTACTTGAAGGTGCTGGTGGACGAATGAGAGTTGTTGATGCTCCAGTAGAAAACATGTAATTAGATTATTTATGAATATTATAATGTCGTATAATAATGTTAGTGTTAGTCTGACTCCTGGTCAGATTAAAAAGATACAATCAGCATCAAAAAATAATTGCGGATTAAAAATATTGCTAAAGAAAGATCAGATGAGCGGCTCAAATAAATTATCTCTTACAGAACGTCAACTCGGGTATTTCAATGAAGCAAAAAAATCAAATAAAGGTATAAAACTTAATCTTTCTGCGGGTGCCATTAAAGATATCATTAAGACGGGTGGTATATTTCCACTTCTTGCTGCTATACCAGCATTAATTGCCGCTGCAGCCCCAGCAGTTGCAAAAGCAGCTGCATTAGGTGCTGTTGGAACTGCTGCTGGAATGGCATTAAAGAAAGCAACCGGACAGGGAATCAAAAAAAAGGGAAGGGGTATAAGATTACCAGGGACCCCACACTGGTACGGAAAAGGCCTAAGATTACCAGGGACAATTTACTGATATCTCCTATGTCCAATTTTGATTTACTAGATGCTGCTAAAAAATTAAAAATAAAAAATTTTAGAGGTGTTTTTATGCGCGATCAATTACCAAAACAGCCATATAATATTGAAACAGGTATTATTAATCTCGATAAAAATTCTGGTCCAGGCACTCATTGGGTCGGATATGCAATTGATCCACGTGGAATTATTTATTTTGATTCATATGGACTAGCTCCACCAAAAGAATTCTTAAAGTATATTAGTTGCTATCAAAGTATTCCAATATGGTATTCAACATTACCTACACAAACATTAACCGATCCACCAATATGTGGTCGAGAAGTACTTAATGTACTTGATGCTATATCAAAATCAACAAAACCACCCCACAAAGTTGTACATGAATATACTACGACGTCATATTTAAACAGACATTAGTAAATATAATGATGGATATTTATGGAAGATCTTCCCGTAGAGGTCATCAGCAGGCTGATTTATCTAAGTATGCAACTCTTGATCAACTCAGAAATGAAATTGATGATTTATTAAATCTCGCAAGTGTGGATCAAAATGAAGTAGTTGTTTTTCAGGATAAACAAGGACGATTAAAAACAAATAATATACAACTACCAGATGTTCTTATAAGAATTCCAACTGCAGTCGCTGATAATATAGTTATTTTTGCCGATCAGGGTAAAATACAAGATTCTGGTACATCACTCAGTAATTATATTAAGAAATCCGGCGATGTATTTACAGGAGACATTAATATGAACCAGAATAAAATCACCGACATTGGAAATCCAACCTCAGATACAGACGCCGCAACAAAGAAATATGTCGACGATCAAGAATCTAAGTACGTATTGACCAACCGCGGTATAATGCGCGCATTTCTCAATATGAATAACAACAGCATTACTAATCTCAGAAGACCAGAGAGAGATTTTGATGCAGTTAATAAAAAATACGTCGATGATAAGGAAGTTCCAATCAATAATGAAATAACAACACTCAAAAATGAATTTCTTAGTCACGTGAATACGTTTTTAAGTTTTCACAGAAACATAAACAAACTTAAAAATGATTTTTTTGGAAAGCCATCAAATGTTGATATAACACTTGATGATATTAATAAAAAATTAATTGATATAGAAGCAAAACTTTATACATTAAATAGAGAAAAATTTAGTTTAGAAAGTGATATTATTGAAATTAATAAAAAAATAAATCGATATATAATCCCCCACAGTTCGATTAAAAATATCGTATACACAGTAGCATCAGGATCATCAACATGGACACCACAAAATAATACTATCAAATATACCGCAGAAATTACTGGTATTTACAGACTGTCCGTATTTAGTGATGAAAGATTTACTATAATTAACAGATATATATTGCGTCATTCAACTGATTCTCTCTCTGGAGTTGTATCTATATTATTAAGTAAAAATATTGAAGAAACATTTATACTGAGAATAGATGATCAAAAAAAAAACTCAGAGCCTTATTGGTGGCATATGGAATTTGTGGTTGAAACACCGCAATCAATCACTTAATATAATAATAATGGATCAACCTCAGTCTCGCATTGACGTTCAACTTTACAGATGCAATCAAGTATGTGAACGTCTGACTAAACTAAATAATTTTATCGACTATTATAACACGAAGATAAAAAAATACAAAAGACGTATAGTTGTCATCGATGTAGTTGTTTACTCGGTTTCTGCTGTTATTACTGGAACAGGATTATTATTATCAACATTGACGATGACAGCACCTACTATTATAACCATTATTGTTTCAGCATCAACGACTATTGCTGGTGTTCTAGGTATTATAACCAAAAAGATACATACTTGTACAAATGCTAAATTGCACGATTATATGATTAAATTACACACAGTGGTAGAGGCATGTTCTAAATTATCCTTATATATTTCTTCGTGTGTTAGTGATGGTGAAATATCTGATACTGAATTTGCGATGATGATGAAAACTTATGATGATGCTTTTAAAGTGATCGCAAATGATTTTAATGAATTAAATAACAACAATAATAATAATGACAGACAGGGAATTACTTCAGCAGATCATCACTAATACAACTCCGTCAAAAACTACGATGATATCGTTAAGTTCGACCAATCCTGAGTTTAGTGTCAATTTTCCAACCGCAATTCCTGCAAAAGAAATAGCATTAGCACAATTGCGAGTTTATTATAGTTGGCCCAATATTAGATCAAAACCATTTGGTGGACTACAGCCAAATAATTCATTAATATTTGCTAATAAGAATAAATCTGATGGAACTCCTGATTGGCAAATAGTTTCTATTCCAACGGGCAGTTATCAAATAGAGCAGATTAATGATGAGTTCCAACGCAGAATTAAATCTACTACAGGAAAAGAATCCAAAATAGCAATTACTGTCTACGAACCAACACTATCTGCGATTATTGAAATAAATTCTCCCGATTACTCCGTAGATATTTATCAAAGTTCGATTAGATCAGTATTAGGTTGGCCTGAATATCCACCGGTTTATCAAGCACCACCAGAACCACAGAGATCTGATTTTGTCATAGATGTTAAAAAATTTATAAAACCTCCAGAATATAGAACAGAAAAAAAATGCTTACCCATGGCGACGATATTTTGGTGATGGAGTTATACATTATATAGATAAAAAAGAAGACCATTTTACAAAAATAGTTGATGGTAAAAAAGGTAAAATAATAATACTTGATGTTGATGAAATAAATTCATATGCTAATACAATTAAGTCTGAACACGGACGTGTACTTAATGATCTAAGAAATTTATTTTCCAGCATTAACACTTCCTACAACGATGATTTAAAAAATCAAATAATTGAAGTAATACAACATTTGAATCAAGTTGCTTCAGACCTAGAGTTCATGAATGATATTATTGTTAACAGAGAAAAAAAATTAGTGAACATATTAGCAGATAGACGATATAAAGAGTTATATATAGTTGATGAAGACGGTCCACCTCGAGGTGTTAGACTAAATCTTCTGTTCACAATAGTATTTCTAAAACATTTCGGAATTACGCGAGAACAACTATCAACATTTATAATTCCTGGATTTAATTATGAAGAGCTAAAGAAATCAGTTAATGATCTTATTGATGAACAATTTAAAAGAATATGTGATTCATGGAAAAAATTAATACCTACACCAACCATTCTTAAATATAATAATGATCCACACGGTGGTGGTCGACATATATCACCTGGTATTGTTAATATAACAACAACAATTGCAGTCAATCTGGTATGTGACGTAATTGATGACAGTTATCAAGTAGATCTTTCAAAATCTAATCACTGCAGTGGCACTGCGGAACAGGGGTATATACTATATTCATTTAGCCCTAAAGACCCCCCCGGTTGGTTAATTGTGTCTGAACCAATTAACCCAATTTATTTACGAGTTCATAATCCATTTCTGACAAGAATAAATTTCAAACTCACTGACCAGGCAGGAAATATTTTGGATCTAAGACAAGAATCTCTTAATATTAATTTGTATATACGCTCGTAGAACGTCTGATTAAATATTTCCTAATATAATAAGGGAAAAAATAATTGCTGATTCTGGCAGAAATCTGAAAATATTATTATTTTATTATTTTTTTCTGCTAGATTTCTGAAATCTGTGAAAAATCTGTTAGATTTTCTGAAATTATTATTATTTTTCTGTGGAAATCTGTGAAAAATCTGTAAATATTATTATTTTATTATTTTTTTCTGTGAAAATTCATCAGAAATTGAAATCCACCGGGTATAATTACCTGACTAAATCATGAAATTTACCAGAAATTGAAATCCGTCGGGTATAATTACACGACTAAATTATAAAATTCATCAGAAATTGAAATCTGCCGGGTATAATTACACGACTAAATTATAAAATTCATCAGAAATTGAAATCTGCCGGGTATAATTCCCGACTGATTGACAAAATCTGTGGAAAATCTAACAGATTTTCTGAAAACTGTCAGAAAATATTCTTATTATTATTATTATTTGTAGATTTTGTTAATTTTATCTATAATATTTGTAAATGAGGCCTGACAAAATCATGAAATCTGTGGAAAATCCGTTAGATTTTCAGAAATTATTATTAATATTATTATTTGTAGAAATCTGAAATCTGTTAGAAATTATTATTTTATTATTTTTCTGTGGAAAATCTGAAATCTGTTAGAAATTATTATTAATATTATTATTTGTAGAAATCTGAAATCTGTTAGATTTTTCTGAAAACTGTCAGAAATTATTATTAATATTATTATTTGTAGAAATCTGAAATCTGTTAGAAATTATTATTTTATTATTTTTTTCTGTGGAAAATCTGAAATCTGCTAGATTTCTGAAATCTGACAGAAAATTAAAATTTATTGGGTATAATTGTCCGACTGAATCATGAAATTCATCAAAAAACTGTCAGAAATTATTAATATTATTATTATTTTATTATTTTTCTGTGAAAAATCTATTAGATTTTCTGAAATCTACCATCTGAAATCTGAAATCTGTTATAAATTATTATTAATATTATTATTTTCTGTAGAAAATCTGCTAGATTTCTGAAATCTGACAGAAAATTAAAATTTATTGGGTATAATTACTACATAATAATTTTAAAACGTCTAAATGTATGAATTGGAAAATGGCTCAGTATCATAGTTGCAACAACTATGATACTGACGACCGTGGTTCGATTCCTATGGCTGACGAATGTTGACAGTATTCGGAACGATGCTATTTTATTTTAAAGAAATAATTATTATATATGAACCAAGAAAATATAAATGATATTATTTCTGCTATTAAAAAATTAAAGCATAACGGAATAAATATATCTGATAATCTCGATTCTGAAAAAATATTATGCGATTATGAAATATTAAAACAAAGAAAAACTGACAATAAATACACATTACCATCCAATTATAAATTTGTAAAATCAATTTATCAGTCTATGTTAGAATCATTGGCAATGGTAAATGAAAAACAGGTAAAACTATTTGCGCCTCTTGCACGTTCGATCAAAAATATTAGATCCGAACTATCTCGTGAATACGAGAAAAAGAAGATCGTGGATAATCGTGTAATGCAATTGAGAAAAATTATGTTATTTGATTCTGTCAAAAGTGAAAGTGACACCGAGAGCAGCGACGGTGAAGGTACTCATGGTAAAATATAGAGTCGAACTATATACAATTTATTTATTAAGAGCACAGAATTAGATATATTCAAATATTATCCACTGATTATATGTTTTCGAAAATGCTGATCTAGTAATATTATTTGCAACAAATTGCACCGATCGTGTATGTATACTAAAATATTTTGCAGCCACATACATCGATTTAAAAGTTATTTCTTGGCCTGTTTCTACATTTATGGATTTAATAGCTCTTCTTGCAAACTTTTTACATTTTCCAGTATTTCCGGATTTACAATTTTGACTCTGTGTAGTAATACGTAGATTTCCAAGTGAATTGTCAAGCTTATTGCCGTTGATGTGGTCAATCACATATCCATCTTTGATGACCCCAAAATAACATTCAAATATGAATTTATGCGAGTAATAATGTTTATTTCCATTGGTATTAAAACTAAAATAACCAGTATTGTTAATATTACCGACTGGTTTTTTCAATCTGCAGTGTCTGATTACACCATCTCGGGATGCTTCATAATTTTTTATTATTGGATGTTTCACAAATTCGTTTTGCTCCATTTATATAATAATATTATTTGTCTAAATCATTATTTTGAAATCTGACCAGATAATCCTCCTCTGTCTTTATAGGAGAGTCAGTATTATTTTTTTTTGTCATAATATCGTTTTAATTCCCTGTATTTTTTTCCACCACATTTTAGACACAATTGAGTTTTTCCTCTGACTCCAACACCACACTGAATACACGGTATTGGTCCTGTACTTCCATTTTTGATACTCTGTGCATGATATCCGCAGTATTTGTTCACGCACGGTTTATTACAAAGAGAAATATATCCAATTCTGAGCCAAACACATTTGTTCTTTGTTTCAGTCATTATATATATACTAAAA
>JAECUM010024965.1:0-35941 GCA_016617855.1 Megalonaias nervosa | reverse complement strand
CAAATAATATCCTGGATATTTCATTGTCATAGTGGGAAGGGTCAGCGGAAATATAACAATGTGTACATGCATCTAATTGTATACAATTTGAAACATTTAATTTGTTTTGTGCTTCTTGCAGGTCAGCGCTCTTTCGAATGTTAATGCTCTGAGAAATCAGCTGACTGTAATGCGGTAATATAATTCGAATGATATTTTAAATAAGACGACAAATATGCCGTAAAGTGGTATAACCGCTTGTTGCTAGGGTCAGGGGAGCTGTCGTATTGTAAGAAATTGACGTGTCACAGCTCCATCTGTTGTCATAATGAGGCATTATTTTATGCTAACTTCCGTGATGCTAACTTGCAACGTGCTTGATGCTACATTATAATTAAGATTTTAGAAGGTGCAATCTGTGTAACTTGTTATATAGCAACTTTATAAATAGAATATTAAAACTTGTAGTAACTCAATCAGCATTTGCCATACGACAAACTAAAGAATCAATTCAGTATAGATCTAAGCACTTGCAAGCAGCCATTTACAGCTTGCATCAATGAAGAACAGACAATTCATGACTAGAATTACGAATGTAGCACTTGCAAGCAGCCATTTACAATAATGCAGAAGGAAAGTAGCACTTGCAATCTGCCACGTTCAATTTGCATCAATGAAGAATTCAATATACATAGATAGAATTATGAAAGTAGATCTTACAAGCAGCCATTTACAATAATGCATGAAGGAAGATTAGAAAGTACATGCATAGAATTATGGCGGTAATCCCCCTCCATAGCTATGGAGGGGATTACCGCCATAATTCTATGCATGTATTTTCTTTCCTTGATGTATTATTGTAAATGACTGCTTGCAAGTGCTACTTTCATAATTCTATATATGTATATTGTATTCTTCATTGATGCAAATTGTACGTGGCAATTTGCAAGTGCTACTTTCCTTCTGCATTATTGTAAATGACTGCTTGCAAGTGCTACATTCCTAATTCTAGTCATGAATTTTCTGTTCTTCGTTGATACAAGCTGTAAATCGCTGCTTGGAAGTGCTTAGATCTACTTTCCTTCTACGTCATTGTATCTTGCAATTTATCAACTACTGAATTGATTCTTTAGTTTGTCGTATGGCAAGTGCTATGTCAGTTATTACAAGTTTTAATATTCTATTTATAAACTTGCTATATCACAAGTTATACAGATTGCACCTTCTAAAATCATGATTATAATGTAGCATCAAGCACGTTGCAAGTTAGCATCACGGAAGTTAGCATAAAATAATGCCTCATTATGACAACAGATGGAGCTGTGACACGTCAATTTCTTACAATACGACAGCTCCCCTGACCCTAGCAGCAAGCGGTTATACCACTTTACGGCATATTTGTCGTCTTATTTAAAATATCATTCGAATCATATTACAGCGTTACAGTCAGCTGATTTCTCAGAGTATTAGCATTCGAAAGAGCGCTGACCTGCAAGAAGCACAAAACAAATTAAATGTATCAAATTATATACAATTAGATGTGTTTACACAATGTTATATTTCCGCCGACCCTTCCCACCCCATTTTTATTTTGGATATTTTTCGTGGGTGTAATTTACCGCAACCGCACGGTGGCAGAATAGGGTAGCCGCTTACAAGCAAGGTTTAAGGTTCTAATTTGTTTATATATTCTCATTCACAATGTTATCGATTTAGAGCATGTTTATTATTTTAGAGTGATGTACAAATTCTGCTTTTTGTATCAGTAAAGACCTCATAACGTTGGAGCAAATTGCAGATAATTGCACATCAAGGACATGCTTTCTCTTTCTTTATGAGAGAGAGAGAGAGAGAGAGAGAGAGAGAGAGAGAGAGAGAGAGAGAGAGTGCATTGCAGAGATGAAGGTTCTGTATATTCTCTAATCACTATAAAATTAATTTTAACTGTTAACTTGCAGTTTACATAGGCAGTTTATATATATATATATATATATATATATATATATATATATATATATATATATATATATATATATATATATATATATATATAAAACAAGAAGTAAGGTAAATATTCAAATTATGCAGAATTCTTATATATGTGTGGCATGGATGATTATGCAACACCCATCAAGTATTATCACTAGTTGCATGTGACAAGAATCTCATATCTCCAATGTCATTTTAAATCTCCAATTCTAATACAACAGCAAGAGGCAAATGACTTGAAATAAGGACATAAGGACATCACATACAATGCATATACTGCAGCATAGCTATATTCTACAAAATATTTCATTATATAAGAAAATAAATTCTAACAGTATTAAATATATTTTCTATATCTTAACATAAAGAACATTTCCATAGTTATGAGATGCTTTATTTCCACAGACATAAAACTGGAAACTACATTTTATTTAAAAATTTAAAATCGTATTCATCCATATATGAATCGATATTTATAGTACAGATAAGATGATTCATTGCAAGGTACTTCACTGATAAAACATCAGACTCCTTTGGTGGTAATTATAAAAATATAATATATTGAATATAAATAACGTTGCTACCGCTACCAGTAACTAGCTCAATTTGTTTTTATTATTACTGCTACAATACAGTACCAAACTTGCTTGATACATTTGGACATGAAATTAATGTAGTAGTTAAAAATATTAATACAAATTTTTCCATGTATCTTCTACAGATGTGATTGTTTTAAGGCTACTCACAGCTCAGGCTGTCATAGCATCCAACACCCCCAACCATCACCACCCGCATAAACAGTTTTTAAGGCTACTCACAGCTCAGGCTCTCGTAGCATCCAACACCCACCACCACCCGCATAAACATCTTCATTTGTCTGTGATTTTATCATAATTTTATCCTATTTAAAATATAACTTAATACTGTCGTGACACAAAAAATATCGGCACAATACAACTATGCAATAAAGCAAAATAAATAAATAAACTATGTATAGTCCTGTGTTTAACTTTTCATAGGAAATATTAGAGAAAAATAAATATTTAATGTAAACAGGCATTCATAAATCCAATATTATTAGATGAATTAGTCTAAAACAAATATTATCATACAGGTAGGCAATTATAAGGAACAATTATTTGGATTGTTTTGTTACATTTTTCTTATAGATGTTTTTGCCAATCCCTTTTGTTTTTCACAGGAATAAAACATGAATAAAGACAAGTTTTTCACACAATTTGGCTTTTGGATTCGACCTACACTCATAATTACAAATTCTGAGGAAATAAAACTGTAAATTCTGGATTCACCGAGACACATTTCCTTTTGTATACCACATACATTTGTAAATTATGCCTCAAGAACAGTCAGGTTATATTCCCTAGTGACAGTTTCAAGAATTAATCCCAACGAACATTTCATTATTGAATCTGTATTCAATATATACTCTGTACAAAGATGCTCACGTTTTGAAGAATTTGTTTCTTGCTGGAAATAAAATAAGTTGTTTGCACTTGCTATGAGCAAAAAACTCTGAAAAGGATTATATTTTATTTGCTAATTTGTTTCTTCTGATGCTTGGACCTTCACAAAACTATTATATTTATGAACCTGAGATGAAATTTTAAATTTAGCCTCTTATCCCTAATGCATGTGCCTTGGAACAATGGATAAGGTAAATTCCATAATTTAAATGACTTAATCACTCAGCACACACACAGAGAGAGAGAGAGAGAGAGAGAGAGAGAGAGAGAGAGAGAGAGATTCATACATAAGTTAGTTTCTTCACAGAATAATAGAAACCATTTGCGAATTTCTGACTGCAGTTGTAAGATATCTGAATAGAAAGTAACGGCTACTTTATAAGGATGCAAAACATTTGAATGTGAGTTATATAGGCCCCCAAGTACTATTCCTAGGAGAAGACACAAGACTGGGTTTCAGAAATTGAAGCCACACAAGTACCATTTTGTTACTTTGTGAAAAATGGGGTCATTATAAGAAGCGATCACCTGATATACCTGCTGGTGATGAGTGGTCAGTGAGCAATCAAATTGTTATTCCTACGTCGTATAGACAGGAAATTCATAGTCTAGCCCATAAAACTCCTTAAGCTGGTCATTTTGGTGTCAGTAAGACTTATCACAAGATCCTGAATCATTTTTATTTGCCGAAAATTAAAAATGATGTTTATAAGTACCAAAGATTTTGTCACACTTTTCAAATGGTAGGAAATCCCAGTCAGAAGATATCTAAGGCACATTTGCAACCTATTCCTGCATTTGACCATTTGACAAGCCATTTAGCAGAAATACGGTAGACTGTCGGTTCCTTACCTAATACCAAGTCAAGCAACGAAAACTTCTTGACCATAATGTGTGCGTCCTCAAGATCTCCATAGACTATTCCTTTGAAGAATATTAAAGCAAAAACTGTTCTGAAAGTTTAGGCTATGTTTTTTAACACTTGATTGCCTCCCCAAATATGTCCAACAAGTTTACGTTTGATTATTTCCAAGAACTTATGCATGGATTAGACATCCAACAGTTTAACTTTTCTGCCTATCACCCTGAAAGTCATGGGGCTAGCACAAAACTGTCCGAAAACACTCTCACCTACCCAGGATAATGTATACAATTATACTGAATCAAGTCTTAAAATAGACAGTGATCAGTAAAATCCTGCATTGTATAATTATCGGGTAAGATCAGGAGAGTTTTTTTCCCCATGTTGGTAATTATCACCAAATGATGTTGTTGTTGTTGTTGTAGGGCTTAACGCCATTTTTCAGCACACGATAGGCTATACATGGCGGCCAGTATTAATGGTGGAGGAAGAAACCGGGAAATCCCCGGGAAAGAACCACCGACCCACGAGAAGCTACTGGCAAGCTTTCTCACATATCCACATTCGCCGAATCCGAGACTCGAACCCACGCAGACAGAGGTGAGATGGCAGTGATCCGTAACGGAGAGCACTTTAGACCACTCGGCCACTCGGGGCCCCATCACCAAATGAGACATCATGACTACCATAAAACAGCAAAACACTGTCCCAAAACACCCACAACTCCCCAGGATACTTGTAGGCAATTAAATAAAATCAAACCAAATAAAAAGACAGTGATCAGTAAAATTCTACCTGTATAATTATCGAGTAAGATCAGTAGAGTTTCGCTCTTGTTGATACTTGCTGAAGGAAAGACCCTAAGACTGCCCCAAAACATGCTCATCGACCCAGGATACATGTATACAATTACAATAACTTAATGAAATATGCACCTCACAGAGGTGCGTCAAACTGGGTGACGTACAATACGATCCTTATAAGCAGGAGTCGTCGGATGAAAGCTCGTTAAGAAGAGTACGAGGAAATGTATCATTGTCATTTCTGATCCTTACTTTGCTAAAATAACTAATGTTTCCAAAGTAATGAGAGATGCCACTAAGAAGTAGTTTTCTTAAACGGTGAAAGTAAATACTTAAGTGCGTCAAAACGGGTGTTGAAGAACATGGACCACCCTGCTGTAGTGTATGCGTTTTTGTTTTTGTAAGGTGCTATGAATCACTTAGATCTTCGAGAAAGCACGTGGTTTTAGAGAACGATTAAAATTTCGTTGCTAACATGCACCTTAAAAAAGGGGACTGAAAAAGAGTTACAATGTCATCGACACAAAATGAATGCCGTAAAGCTCCGTAGAAGCATTAATTATTTTTGGTAAAGGAAAAACTAGAGAAATATAGAGCACCATCTGTTGTCATAATGCAATGCTAATCTCTAGTATGCCATTATCACAACAGATGGCGACACGAGTTGGACAACAAAGACGATACTCATAAGACTTGGTATTTGCATTGTTGCAAGGCCAAATCTGTATGAAAACAGCAGTTGGAATGATGTAATTGTAATATGTCAAGTTTATAAACGGAATATACAAAACTTGTAATAACTGACATAGAGTTGCCACACGACAAACTGCAGAATCAGTTCAGTAGTTGGCAAACTGCAAGATACAATGACGCAGAAAGAAAGCAGATATAAGCACTTGCAAGCAGCCATTTACAGCTTGCATCAATGAAGAACAGAAAATTCATGACTAGAATTAGGAATGTAGCACTTGCACGTAGCCATTTACAATAGTGCAGAAGGAAAGTAGCACTTGCAAATTGCCACGTACAATTTGCATCAATGAAGAATACAATATACATGCATAGAATTATGAAAGTAGCACTTGCAAGCAGCCATTTACAATAATGCATCATGGAAGATAAAAATACACGCATAGAATTATGGCGGTAATCCCCCTCCATAGGTCAGCACCACGACATATATTCATCGCCTTTCAGGAAAATGCCAGAGTAGATTCGCAGGAACGAAATCCAATGGTCTTTGACACGCTTGGGGTTAGCGAAGTTTCTTTGAGGATAAATGAACATCAATAACCTTCTGAAAAAGTGTTGCTGAATTTTGATAATAATCATGTTGCACGTGCTTACCATCGGTTGATGACATTCATGGGGCGTGATCATTATGTGGATTCTGGTTTGCAGATATCTCAGCGGGATTTCACAACATTATATCCGATCTATTATTTCTCACTGGAATACTTGGATTTGTTCAGACAATCAGTCGTTGACATACTCTTCCGAGCTCGTGTGACGCTACTGCCATCTGGTGGTTATAGAGCAATCGCTGTTATATTTTCAGACAAAACAATGTTGCTTGAAGCTGTTGGTGGACGAATGAGAGTCATTGATGCCCCAGTGGAAAACATGTAATCGATTGCACGATAGTAGTATAAGTATTTGAGGTTTTAAAACCAAAGAGGGTTTTGGGTCAGAAACCCTCACCCCCTCTAAAATAAATATATTCTGACATTTTTTCATCACCTCAGAGACCCCCTCTCCTTCAAAAACCACCCTCCTCCAAATTTTTATCTCAGAAAATGATGACATTTTGAAACCCAAAGAGGATTCTAGACCAATAGATTTTTTCATATTAAACAATGAAATATTATATATAATGTATCATTATAATCCAATCAGACATGTTGGATTTGATCTGACAAATAAATTTTGTAAGAGATTTAATTCGATTAGGGCAGCCTCAAGCTATACTGGCATAACAACTAAAATAATAAGAATTGTATCAAAAATGTTGGTTATCATATATCACCAAAATATGGATCAGTATGGTTATTCGCGACTAAAAATGACGAACGAATAAGAGGTTGGGCAGATGATCCAATGACATTTATTGACAATATAGTTGATGCTTTATTTGATAACGATATTTCTAAAGCTGTACAAAATTAAACATCTACTACTGCTGTAACCCATATTTTATGATAATCTTTTTCATATCTGCTGACTCTCATTGGCAGAATATCTGTTAACATACTGTCAATAATACGAAACTCTCGTATTAAATCGTCCATATCATATTTTATACCCCGCAAATAAGATCGTATCTGATCAAATATTTTTTTATAGGTGATACTTGCTGTTTTATAAGCATTCTTTTTAGTCGCAAGTTGAGGTTCAATTTTTCACACGCTGTTGCAAGAGAAACACCAACACCGGATATTATTAACAAAAACGGATTTAATGATGCTCCACTTGAAAATATACCAGAGCTAGTCATTAGCAGTGGTAAATATGATATTACTCGAAGTATTTTGCTATAGTATTTGTAACATTTTTTCACGCACCTAAGTTTTTTATGATAATATCTGTAATATTGCATTAGTGCGTCCACATCTTGTTTTGGAATTTTATCTGAAATATGATTAAAATCAACTGTACTTTTTTTCATTATATAATATTTGTTTACAGATTGTATACAATATTAAAAACTCTAGTGCAAGTCCCTGGGTTTGATTCATTATAATTAAGTCATTTAATTAAGTAATTAATTGAGGAGTTTCAGCTACAAATTCCAGACACCACCAGTAAGACACCGGGGTTAATTTTTTATCAGATGGTTCCAGTATAAATTCTTGTTCGACATCTTTATTTAATATAAGTGATACAGTTCCAGAAAAAACATCGATTGAATGACGCCATGGAAATGTGGTGAATATCCTGAATTTTTCTTTACTGAATACAGAGAGCCTGTACACACCAGTTACTTCTGCGGTATGTTTGATAGTGTTATTTTGTGGTGTCCGTGTTGATGATCCTGATGCTACTGTGTATACCACCTTGATGATCTGCTTGTGAGGAATTTTAATCAGATTCGTTTTTTCAACGATATTAGGGATTCCACTGACAATATCGTTGAGTTTTGTGTTAATGTCAGCGAGTTTAATATCTACAACCACTGGATTACCAAACAATTCATATACAGATCTGTTTATGTTTCTACGAAAATTCAAGAATGTTTGTACGTGATTGGAAAAATCAGTTTTGAATGGGGTCATTTCATCGTTGATTGTTGTTAATGATGTCACCATCGGAATGTTGCTATCGTCGACGTATTTTTTCGTTGCAGCGTCGAAATCTGATTCTGGTGTTCTGAGATTATTAATACCATTATTATTCATGTTGAGAAATGCACGCATTATACCACCGTTGACTAACACAAATTTAGATTCTTGATCATCGACGTATTTTTTTTGTTGCTGCGTCTGTATCTGTGGCTGGGTTTCCAAGGTCTGTAATTTTATTTTTATTCATGATAATGTTACCGCTTAAAGTTCCACCAGATTTATCTAGTTTATTATTGTCGACAGATTTTAGTTGTGCATAACTAACAGCTTGTGTATTAACAACATTTATTGGAGGATAATCTGTTTCTAAATCTAGTACTCGTTGATTTGACATAGACAGGTTTCCTGTCATTGTGTCGCCAGTTTTTTTCAGATATCCCGATAAATCAATACTGCTGTTTTTTGCTGTATTTACATTTGATGAATCTCCTAAAGTTGTTCCAAATCTTGTACCATAACTCATTATTTATTTATTGTCTGATAAAAATTGTTAACATTAGTCAGTTTAATACAACATATAACAATAATGGCAAACTCGTCGATATTAAACTTTGATACAGAGCGGTTGGTGAAACATAAACATGAAAATGAACTTCCAGATTGTCATTATCTTATCGTTGGAAGAACTGGATCAGGAAAAACAAACTTGCTTATGAATTTACTTTTAGGAGATAATTTTAACTACGATCGCGTTTATGTTTACACAATTAATCCACAACAGGATAAGTACGAACTACTTAACAAATACAATGACAAAACTTCGTGATGATCTTGAGGCTGGTGAAGACTTTTTTATTATAAAACAACCAGAAGAACTCGTTCCAGTTAATCAACTTGATTCTTCCGAACACAAGATAGTTGTTTTTGATGATATTCCGCTAAACAACGAGGAAATGAATAAAATAAGATCATATTTTTCATTATCACGTAATAAAAAATGTAATTCTATTTATCTCGCTCAGGGTTTTTAAATGTTGACAGATTTATTAGGCGAAATACTGGTTGTTTTATAATATTTCCAGGACTTGACAATGTTGACTTTAGAAATATCGCGAACGAGCAGTGTGGTGATGTAACGAAAGATAAATTTATTGAATTATATCATAAAGCAACGGCAAATAAATATGACTTTTTTTTTATTTGATAAATTAACAAATGATACGAGTAAAATGTTTCGATGCTGTATTGAAAAATACATTCAGTAAGTTTTTGATAGTTTTAATTTTATAAAATTTATATATAATAAAATGGAAAGACAAGCAAAGTACAGAAAACATATAGAAAATCTATATAAAAAAAAAACTTGTTAAATCTAAAGCTGAACTGAGGCAGATGATCCAACAAGCACGACGTGGCCAAGTGGTTGCAGCAGAAACAACAGCAACCGCTCTCAAACCAGTTACTGAAGCTTTTCTTGGAAAACAACCAGAAACTAAACCACTATCAGAAGAAGATCTTTAAAAAATACAAGAAAAAGGTTTACTAGGATTAATTAAAGAGCAACAAGAAGCAGCTGCTGGAAAAATTATTGAAAGATCTGAAGAAGAAAAAAAAAAGATTAGCCGAAGCACTTGCAGCAAATATTGCTAATCCTCTTGCAAGACAAGCTGAAATAGATCGGCTGATAAATAATCCACTAGAACTAGCAGTTGTAACCGGTGTTGCTGGTATTCTTAATATCATCGCAAAAAGCTATCTACGTGCGCGGCTGATAAATTACACGAATATACGACGTTGCTATCAGCGGCAACACAAGCACACACTAAACTATCATCGCTGATATCATCAGGGCTCAATGATGGAATAATATCAGATCAGGAATTCGCAAAAATGATTAAGGTTTATCATGAAGCAACTGGAAACCAAGCCCCATTGTCTAAAGACAAAGACAAAAACAAGGACACTGTCAAGGATTAGAGACGCTGCCGTCTCCGATATTTAAATCTCTGACTTAAATAATAATGTCGCAAAATCAATCCCTGATATTGCTAGAACAAATTGGCGCTAATACAACACCACCAATAACCACGATGATATCAGCAAGTTCAACCGAGCCCGAGTTTGACGTTAGCTTTCCAACGGCAATTCCAGCTAAGGAAATAGCTCTAGCACAATTGAGAGTATATTACAGCTGGCCAAATATTAGATCAAAGTCGTTCGGTGGGTTGCAAGCAAATAATTCGTAGGTATAGCGTATAAAAATAAATCTGATGGAACTACCGGTTGGCAAGTTGTTGGTATTCCTATGGGCAGTTATCAGATAGAACAGATCAACGATGAATTCCAACGCAGGATTAAATCTATCAAAGGAAAAGAATCTAAAATCGCTATGACGGTTCATGAGCCAACTTTATCAGCCGCCATTGAAATATCAACGCCAGATTATGCCGTCGATATATATCAATCATCGATCAGAACTATGTTAGGATGGCCAGAAGTGTCAACGATCTGATTATGTTTCAGATATACGAGTATTTTGTTCCCTTCTAGAGTATCGAAAAAAATCTCCATGGAGGCATATGGATCGACGACTCCAAAGAATTAGTATTGACGGGTCGCCATTGGATCCTGAAAAAGAATATTTTACTGCGAGTGATGGTACAGGGCTTCAGAAGCCATTTAGAACTTTCTATCGTTATGATGATAATAAAAGGCCGCGTGTCGACGAAAAACATATTAATTCGTTCGTCGATGCTATTACTCCTGAACACACCCGTGTACGCAGCAAATTGCATCAGTTGTTTCAAAGTTACATACGAGAATATCCAAACGACGATCTAAAGCAGCAATTCATTTAAACCATACAGCATGTTTATCAAGTTGTATCCGACCTCAAATATGTCAATTGGGTTATTATTGAAACAAATGATTGCTACTGGAGATGAATTCATCGATCTTCCACCGGATAAGAAGACAACGACAATTAAGCATCTGTTTCTCAGACACTATGCGATTACGGAAGCAGAATTTCCAACATTCATAATACCATGATTCAACACCGATGAGTTGACAAAAACCGTCACTGATATCATTAATGAATATATTCCAGCGATACTAGAATCATTGAAAAAATATCCCCAGTGGCAGACTCCGCCGCTCCGAGTATTCTCCAACATGATAATGATCCAGACGGTGGTGGTAGTCATATATCACCAGGTGTTGTCAATATTGCATCAACGATTGCAGTCAATTTGTTGTGTGATGCGATCGATGGCAGCTATCAAGTAAATCTTGAAAATTCCAGGCAGGCACAGCAGGGATATATCCTGAAGTTCCACCTGGATTTTTAATTGTGTTAGTACCTGTTAATCCGGTTTATCTGAGATGTCATAATCCGCTATAATATCACGGATACATTTCAGACTTACTGACCAGCACGGACATCTTCTTGATTTAAGAGACGAATCTTCGACGATACATTTTTATGTAAAATCCTGACACAGTCAAGGAGAGTAAAAAAAACACCTGGGTATTTCCCGAAATACTAAGGTTTCTTCGGGCTCATGGAACCTTACAACGATAATGAAAAAATAAATTATTTTGTGTGGTATTATATAATGTACCAACACACGAGAGTTTTTGTATACAACAAAGCGTTACTCGAAAATGCCGTCAAAACAATCTTGACACTTCCCCACACAGAAAAGTTTAGTGTTAATGTACTTAGTGATGATTATGGCGATGAAAATGTTTTGTTAACGCAGGAACAGCGAAATGAGTTGCAACGAGAACATGTTAATACAGCTGTATGCGATAGGGATCAAATTACAGGTTATGCTTTATGGGTTATCCGAAAATTAAAACTACCCCACCAAAAAAAGATTTTCCGACCAAACAAATAATAAATGCCGCCGACAATAGTCAAAACGAGCGTTATTATTGGGTGTTACAACTTTCATTTTCACAATTCGATTATTTACAATCCGATTGTTTACAATCGCATATAATCTTTTTAACTGTCTTACACGTACACTCACAATCTTTTTTGTTTCATATTCTTTAGACAACTTTGATCTAATTTTCTCAATCGCCTGTGCGAGTGGAACGAATTGGCGGACATTTGTATCATCACATACATAAGCTAGCGGTTGTTTCATTGCCTGTTGAAGTAATTTAATAAACCTGTTTTCGGCTGCTAGTGTGTATCTTCCTTCAGATTTTCGTTCTTGTAATATTTCAAAATTATTTATGATTTTTTCAGGATCAAGTTGATCAAATAGTTGTATACCCGAGGTTGGGTCATGTAATTTTTGAATTGCAGAGATAATCGCATTAATATTTTCGTGATTCATTATATGATACATATATCTTTAAAATAAAAACAAAAAACAGACAGTAGGAGCGGTGTGTGGCTATTTCCTCACTTACAGTGCTACCGTTCTCATACATGTTTATATTTACCGATGCTACTGCTTCGTGGTCATTGTTCGTGGTGTTTACTCCAAGGACTGTCACTTACAGTTCTACCGTTCTCATATATTTATATTTACCGTTGCTACTGCTTCGAGATTTTGGGTATATTGTACCCTTTTGTTATTGTATTTTTTTGTTGTTTTGTTTTGTTGTTGTTGTTTTGGTTTTGGGGTTTTTTTTGTCATTGTGGTACTTCTTGATTATTGTACCCCTTCTTTTAGACAAGGATTTTGTCCCTGACATAGTCAGGGAACTCTCACTTACAGTGCTATCGTTCTCATATATTTATATTTACCGGTGCTACTGCTTTATGGTCATCATCCTTGTGTTACACCAGAACTCTCGCTTACAGTGCTATCGTTCTCCTAAATTTATATTTATCGGTGCTACTGTTTCATGAGTTAACAGCTACTGTCTGATTTACTCTTACTGTCTATTTATACCATGAGGTGGGAGGGGCTCCTGTTTTCCACCTCATAGACATGCCAAGTAATTTTTACGTCATCAGATTTATACTGATAACTTTAATTTTTTGTGCACACCTCCCCCTAAAATCAAACCCTGGGGGAGTGCAAAATCAGAACCCACCATGTTGTTCAGCATGATGGGGAGGTGTACACAAATATTTAGTTATCATTATATATTTCTTTTGGGCTTGGAGCCCCAATTATTAAATGCAATGTCTTGCAACTGTCGACAAATTTGTCAGTCACAGGATTGGAACACTAATTTCCACACGTTGAGAATGAAAATCAGCAGCCTTAACCGCTCGCCCACGGACCCATCTCTAGTATCATATGGTTTAAAAATTATTATGAAGTCACCAATACCTGTAAATCTAAAAATAGCTCACCTGGATTACAACAGGAGGCGTGGCCTATTTTTATCTGTTTCTCTCTTTTCCCTGACTATTGTCCCCTGACATAGTCAGGGACAAAGTCAGGAGGACAAGGAGGCTGACATAGTCAGGAGGACAAAGTCAGGACGACAAGGAACCTGACTAAGTCAGGAGGACAAGGAAGAAACACAGAAACCCAACAAAAAATATTTTCTCCACAAGTGGAGCCGTCATAAAATATTAACACTGCCTTGTAACACGGATACAATCGATGCTAATGTTTACTCCTTCCACAAGTGGAGGAAACTTTACTTGACAGAGTTATTTCCCTTCACTAATTTTCTCTCAGGAGGGGTTCCATGTCTTACTCCATTATAAAAATCAGGAATGAAATACTTAAATATTATTTTTTATGTATTTCTTTAAAAATGTTGAGTTGATTATATTATCTGCGACACGTTGTACCGAAGCTGGGAAAATACAGAAATATTTGGAAGCTGCATATATCGATTGAAAGTCTATTTCTTCGCCTTTCCTTGTATTTACAGATTTAACTGGTATTCGATATTTAATTGTTTTTACCACTAAACCCCCCTCCCCCGTTTATAATTCTGACTCTTTGTAATAGCCTGAAGATTATTCAAAGAATTATCAAGTTTTTGGCCGTTAATGTGATCAATCACAAGATTTTTTCGATCAGACCATAAAAACATTCATAAATAAATTTGTGATAGAGATAATTTTTCCCCAACACTGAACACGGGATAACCAGCATTAGTGACAAACACGACTGGGTTTTTTAGTCAAAAGTTCCTAATCATACCAGCATACGATGCCTCATAATTCTTGATGATGGGATGCGTTAAAAATTCATCGGCGTTATTTCCTTGCTCCATTTATATGGTACATATTAGTTGTCTAAATTATTATTTCATTACTAGAAAAAATATGTAGGATGCTACTAGCGTGAAAATCTAGGAGATAGTCTCCAGCGTTTTTTATATGATATTTATTACCATCATTTTTTTCATAATACCGTTTCAAAGCTCTGTACTTTCTGCCTCCACACACAACTGCGTTTCTCCTCGACTCCCTCGTTACATTTCAAACACGGCTTTGGTCCTAGACTCCCTCGTCGCATACTCTGTAGGTGGTATCCACAAACATCCGTTACACAAGACTTGTTGCAATGAGTTGTAGATCCAATCATCAACCACTTGCAACTATTCTTTGCTTGAATCATCATATATTATAAAAATTTGAACTTTAATTTAAATATATATTTGCCTTAATTATGTGATGGAGGAATTTACAAGATTGTGTGTAAGCAAGCCATCTCAAGCTAGATTCGATCTTGACAGAATAACCGCTGACTTGCTGAGGCGAGCTCTGGTTGATGTTGATTCGATGAATAAGACATTAATCAATCGTATCCGTGAAGCCAAGAGAGAGTTTCGTTACTATGGCGCGGCTCATGTGTGGTCAACATTCAGAATTAGGTAAGCGATAACCCCCAGATTGATGCTACAATGAATGACCAACGAGCAAGGACAATTATTAATTATCTTGACGTTGAACAAATATACCTTTTTAGAATAAAATTTATCGTAGCGGTAGACACCGCCGCGGTAGACGCCGCCGAAGTAACCTGGATTATCCGTGACAAACGTGACCCTGTTCGAGAATCACACCGCACTGGAAATGTTGTCACGTTAAGTAAAAATTCCAAACCAGGAATACTGACGGGTATTGACAAACCATATTTATGAGCAAGCATGCCCTGTGACTTCAGTTGTTTATGCGATATATCCGCTGAATGATAAGCCTAGCGTTGATGATCTTCAATGAAAATTTCGACCTTGAATTGTGTTGCTGAAAGAGTTATAGAACATTTTTCAAATGCGATACGTAGAAATAGTTTAACGAATCTGAGATGTAAAAAGATAAATGAATGGGCCGAGAGCGTTGAAGAAAATGGAGCTATGATCAAAGACGTTGCTGAGCTGGTAAAAAAAATTAAAATTTCCAATAAGGGTGAAGACACTAACCGGCGAGATTTTGTACGAATCGAAATATATATCAAAGGGAGCTTCGATAGAGATCGTTGATCATAACGCTCACGCGTGGACGTCGGACGTAAAATTATTTCCACGAACTCGAACTGTTAAATTTTGTGACGGTGATATGTTCGATTTTATCAGAAATGTCAGTAAGAGCGACCCTGTATCTATGTGGTTGTTTCAAAGTTCCGAATGTAGAAATTATGATCAGTTTGTTCGGCCTAATGGAGATATTTATCGTACAGAATCTCTTCATGATGAGATGATGAAGACTGCGTTGAAATACACGAACGTTGATGATGTTATTGAAAGATTACTCAGTAATTTCTTCACCTTTCCGTCAGTTGCTGCTCACTTTGCTGAGAAGAAAAATTCATGGAGGCCAACACGGTTGGAATTTCTTGAAGATATGCAGCGCAGTTGTGTCTAACACAAACACGGCGGATTGAGGAATACTAAATACGATTATAAAGATGTTATTTCTATCGACATGGTTGCATGTTATCCTGGAAGTTTTCTTGGAATGGGAGAGTGTTCTGAGCATTTTAAAAGATTTGGACATCAAACACATAACATTAGTAGAGTTTCGACAAATGGTCCTTTGCCAGATTTTGACTTAACTGGATTTACATGCATTGAGTCATTCGAGTTTGCATCGGAAAACCTTCATCTGTTTGTCGCTGTTTGGTTTGGTTGTCATTGTAATAAACCTAGTTGGACTCCAATAGTTTTATTACGATATATGCTTGATGCAAAAATATTGATATTGTTAACTGTGAGTGAAGCAATAATATCGTCCACAAAAACAAGTCTGGCTAACAAATCCCAACAACTCCATTGTCGACATCGTCAAGGGTGACGAGAGCGACGAAGATGTCAATTACGATATCAGAGACTATGAAATTAAACTTGCAAAAGAGCTTGGCAGAAAAATAATTGGGAAATTTACACAAGGAAGATCATATGATCATAAACAACATTGTACAAGATTAATTATCGACGATGCTGAGCTCGATTTTATAATTGCTGATACAACAGAGAAAAATGTATTTGTAAATCGAAATAATGTTAACCTATCAGATGGAACTAAACTAGGCACAATTGTGATTTACACTGATTGTGACTCACCACAGTTTACTCATTTAAGATCTTCGATGTCAGCGTATGTTTCGATAAACTTACTATCGATGATAAACAGATTTCCTGATACCGCGGTTAGAGTTGCCACAGATTCATTTTATATCAGCCGAAAAAATGCAGGATTGCTAAATTAATTACAGATCGGCGTTGATGCATCATGGGGAGAATGGAGAATAAAAAGAGAAAAAAAATACTCAGTTATTCTGAATCTGCTGATTATAGATTTGAGGAGATATATTATAAAAATAGTCAAATGTCGCAACCATCGTCAGCACCATCGGTATATGATCCTGTGACCAGATATAAAACAGTTTATCTTAATGGACCTGGCGGTTCTGATAAAACAACACAAGCGATTGAATTATTTCGAAATCTTGACATGATTGTACTAACTCAGACTCACCTGCTTGCCAGAGAGATGAAAGAAAGCGGAGTTAAGTCTTATACTTATCACAGTTTCATTCGGTGGAAAGGAGATGCGTGGACACCTGAACGTGGACACCTGATCAGTATCCGTGGACGTATTAAGAATGTTTCTTGATTGGTTATTGACTCGGAATATTGCTGTTATCATGTGTGGCGATCATGGTCAATCACCACCTTTTGTCGGCTCATCTCCGCATGACTGGTTAAAAGAATTTGTAGATTATTATGAGGAAATACTTGATGATCACAGAGCGCTTGATGATTCGTTAAGAGAGTTTAAAAAGCTAATCAGACTGCAGCCATATAAGATTCAATGTGAAATAATGCGTGAAATAATTCCAGAAACAACAAACGACGATTTTTGGAATTTGTGGAGACCTGCTGATTTGATAGTTGCAAGTCGGAAGATAGTTCGTGATTCACTTCAGCAGCGATTATTTCTGCCATATAAAAAGAAATTCGCAGATCTACCTGTACCATTGTATTATCGCCCTGCAGATACACGTAAATAAAATATTGATATTGAAATTCCAGGACGCTTGGTGGAACCAAGGAAACAAAAGCTCGTTCTTAATGATATTGTTGTTGTTCCTATGGATGTTGTTGAGAGCGCGTTAACGATGGATAAATCTCCATGGACTCTAGGATATTCTATAACCATTCATTCATCACAAGGATTAACTATTTCTGATACTAATATCTGGATTGTCAACAATCGTATCGAATGGTCAAATTTAGTTTATCTAGCGGTGTGGAGAGTCAGAAGAATGTTTCATCTGCGGAGGGTTATCGTAGACTGCGCAATGAATAATAATCAAACTCAGGAAATCAACGCATCGTTGTTAAACGATATAGTAAGGGAAAAATAGCTGGTTATCAGCATTGTGATAAAAAAAAACAAAAACAAAACGTGACTTCGATGTTGATGTTAAGTTTATCATGCCACTGAAACAACAACAAAATAATCACTGTGTTTGCTCTAACACGGTAATGTTGTGGCAGTATTCTAATGACCCACGACAATTTACCGTGGATAGAATTAATAGCAACCTCGGCCATACACGTGAAAATGTGATGCTGACCTGTCTTGAATGTAATCAACGTCGAGGAGCTAGTACGAATCATCCTTCACAAAAGTGAAGGTGGTGGTAATTGTCTATCTTCAGGAATTACTTGTAATTGTTCACGTACAAATCCACGTTGAGGAGCAGTTGAATCTAGTTTGTAGATTGTAGGTCTACCCGTGGATCTTACCACGCTGAAAATTTTATGTGTGGTTACACTCCAGACTGGGTCAGTCGCTCTTTTTTTTTTTTACCCCCTTCAAGTTTACCAGGTTCATATAAATATCTGACAGTCACATTACCTAGTACTGGTCGTTTTAAGAAAGAATAATGTCGCTGCCACTCACGAACGGTCACTGGTATGTGTTTCTTCGAGATTGCATTGATGGGTTTCATAGAAATTCCACGAGTAATTTAATTATTTAACGCAGCTATCACACTTAGTAGTCTTGTAACCCATTCACGAGATCTCTTGTCCGCTTGAACTTTATTCAGAGATATTTCCTGCGCATACTGATATCCAAACAACCGCTCAGCAAGTGTTCGATTAAATCACTCAACGATTGCCTGATCGCGATGAATTGCGGTGTGCCCTCGTCTGATTTTGATGTTATGTTGTTTCATCAGAGATGTTACTGCACCAAGAAATTCTTTGCCAGGATCAACCTGTAGCAACTGTGGCCATCGCGAGGGCCCTCGTCGATAAATTCGTTCAAACGCAAATGCAACTTCAGTTGCTGTCTTTGTTGATAGTGGTTCTGCTTCTTTATATCTACTTACAACGTCAACGACAGTCAACGCGTATTTGTATGTGCGCGCGTGACTTATACCAGTTTTAATAGTATCATGTGGTAAAAACAAAATATCTGCCTGATGAACTTCATTGGGAGTGCTGATATCAAAATGTGCATACTGAATTTTTAGGTGGTGGTAGATAAATTTGCCATATTGCTTGTCGTGCTAACCAATCTGCAGCAACAGAACGTGCGACACCTGCTGCATCAGCAAGTTTACTAATCGCTGCTCTACCCATCCAATATCCTCTTGGGCTATGATAAATTGAGTCCATTATAATAGTTATCTATGATTAATTACCGGCCCCTAGCACTAGTTTACCTATCATCACAGATCTTATCAAAAAATTAGCAAGCGATTCTCTGAGAGATTTGTTTTTTACAGACTTTAGAGTGTGAATCAACTTCACGTCTGCAATATGTCGTTGCTGTAGATCTGGATTTTTATACGCGACATCATGAACGTGGCACTCTTGATCAATAGTATTTATTGGATATTCTCCAGATCTTGGCTGATCTTTCTCGTCAAGTCGGATATCAAGTCGGATTGCAGGACCACGATAATTATATCCAGGATGATGCTTCTCGCCAGGATACTTAGCCCATGGAGCCCCTGGTAATTTTCCCAATGAAGCAGCAATATCTCCGCCTGTGGCATGAGAGATAAATTTGTATTTTTTTTTTTTTTTACCACATTTCATACACTTGCCTGTAAGTGCACGCTTTTTATTCCTCGTCGTTAGTGTTTTAAATTCAGCGGTGGGAGTGGGTGCTCTGCATCGAACACAATATAAATCTATATGCTTATTATATTTCTACAACATGAATGTCATCGATTTCTCAGTGACACGTTTGCAAGAGCCAGTCAAACATCATCCAGAGCTACCAAATTCTTCAGAGCAATTATCATAGGTCCATCTGGGTCTGGTAAGACGCAATTGTTGCTTAACCTGATAATGAGATGGCTCAAGTGGGATAAGTTGTATTTAGTGGCACCATCTGTAGATGATCAGCGATGCTACAACGTGCTTAAAGATTTTAATGAAGATGCAAAATTGTTGGAAGAGAATGGCAATGATATTATTGATTTTATCACCGACTTCAACAATGCGCCGTTGGTAGATGATCTCAACGGGGGCATCAACAATCTCGTAGTATATGATGATGTGATGGTAGACAAACAATCAAATCCAGCTCGGATATTTTCCCGAGACAGACACAAAAACACAGACATTATATATGTTACTCAGCGATATGCGCATATACCTAAAATGATCAGAAATAACTGCAATCTTCTGATTGTCTTTAATGGTGTTGATATCCACACACTAAGAAACATCCACCAGACTTCGTGTTCAGGGATATGGATATGATTAAGTTTAAAAACTTCTTCTCAAAAGCGCAAGCGATTCCTCATGGATTTATCACGATAAATTTACATCATCCTCGGTCGCGATATCGCATAGGTCTCGATAAAATTTTTGGTTGAGAGACCTGCCACCCAACCGCGCCGACGACCAACAGTGAATATTCTGGGTCGGTAAATAACTCTGTAGAAGCCTCGGTTTAGTGCAACCCGGTTAGAAGTTTCGGTTTAGAATTATTGACGCTTGTATTTTCATTTTTGTAGGAAGCTTTATTTTCACAAATAAAACTTGGTCTATTCACCCTCCGTAGGAAGCTTTATTTTCATAAATAAACTTGGTCTGTTCACCCCCTCTGCTGCACAATTGAAGTGGTCTTGCCACTCGCGGGCTATCTTGACATCGTAAGAAACACAGTATAATCTCTGAATCATCGGCGATTTACGATAAACTTTGTCGTAATAATGTCCTCGCTGATGCTGATCGACTGGAAATTTTGATTGGTGGAAGGCGAGCCGGCAATCCCCCCTCCCAAATCATCAATGAAGCAGCTGCTATCTGTCAGCGTTTATTTACCGGTGGAGTCATCGACAGCAGCGTTTATTGGGCACTAATCGATGAAATTATTGATGATCACTACAGCGATTGATCAGTTAGATCGGTGATAACAAAATAACACGATTATACATAACGCAAAACGTGGACCAATAATGGGCAGGGTGATAAATTCACCAGTATATAATGTTAAAACCGTAACCGCAACCAGTTGTTTAACGCGTTTATCACGTGAGGTGGTCTCGCAACCCATTAGCGAGATCTGTCCTTGTTCAGTAATTCCTGGATGTCCAAACAATCGCTCAGCAAGTGTTCAATTAAATTTTTCAACGATTGCCTGATCACGATGTAAAGCGGTGTGTCCACGTCTCATTTCAACATTACTTTGTTGCATCAAAGATGATATGCGCCAATAAATTCTTTGTCAAGATCAAAGTGTAGCAATCGTGGCCATCATAAAGGCCCACGCGAGTAAATTCTTTCAAACGCGGCTGAGACTTCAATTGCTGTTTTTCACTGACATCAATGATACACCGTCGGTCGAAGATCTTGATGGTATTATTAATAATCTTGTGGTTTACGATGATGTCATGCTTGACAAACAAACAATTCCAGCCAGAATATTTTCACGAGGGAGATATAAAAACAGATGGCATTTACATTACACAGCAGTATGCTCAGATCCCCAAAATGATCAGAGATAACTGTAATTTTTGGGTTATCTTTAACGGTGTTGATACACATACACTACGAAATATTTATCAGACTTGGTGTCCCAGCGACATGGATGTAAGTTCAAAAAACATTTGCACATGCTCATAGAACTCCACATGAATTCATTACAATCAATTTAAACGATCCAGCTACACGACATCGCATTGGTCTCGATTGAATCTTTGGTTGAGCAATCCATCAGTGGATGTACTAAAATGAACATCAAACAGTCAAATATCAGTAAACGTGGTGACGAGCGTGGCCCATAATTTTATTTTTTTTTACCCCGGCGCAGACCGCATCGGGGCAAACTGGGCGTTATTGTTGTAATATTCTGTCGCGGGTCATTGTGGAGGGTTCGGTTTAAAAGAAAAAAATGGCTGGTTCACCCCTCAATTTAAAAACACCACCAAGATCTTGCTAATCAGGCTTAAATCCAAAATTTTCAGGCCCTTACATTTAACAACAACAGTTTACAATCTTTAGTTGATTTTCTTCGATGGGCACTATGAGTAAAGCCAAAGAACACCACGCTTTTTTCCAAATTCATCTATCTTTATAAATTTCTTTCACCTGTTATATTTTTTAAGATTTAAATTAGATTAATAAATTTTATCCTTGTTCTTTCCTAATTTATGCAGCATGTTTTATTGAAATTTATGCAGCCCTTTCTTTGCAAGAGGGATAACTCTGTACAAGTATGATTCTTACAAGTCATAGGTTACTTCCCTTAAATAATTCAGTTGGCATGTCCAAGATGCTTTCAATATAGTTAAGTAAAATTCTATCACAGTTTTGTATACATGATCATTTAAAGGTTTATATATTTAGTAATGGCAGCCCACTGGCAGATCAGCATCAATATGTATACACTTAAATGGTCTTGATGCCAATATGCTGTAATATATAACAAAATTCTGCTCATCAGATTTGAAGAGTCATTTAAACGTTGATTTTAAGAACTGTGGCCATATTTGATTATGGATCAGCATCATTTTGTACAATTCTATGCTGGGAAAAAAAACCCTTCAGATTAATGTTTTCTTTAAAGAAGTCATATTGAAGGTTTGTCAACTCATAGCAATATCATCCATATTTGATGGTGGATTGGCATCATTTGATCAAATTGAATTTAAAGACCTCCAATGCTATCAGATTTGTTTGATTCTATTGAGTGGTTTTACAAAGCTGTTTTAATTTTAAATTTTTTTTAGACATGGTGGCCATATTTGATGGTTGATTGGTATCATTTGAATACACTGTAAAGACCTTCAAACTATATTCGTTGAGTGATTCTCAAGAAGTTGTAAATAACAGATTATGCATGACTGACTATGACATAAGCTCAAGAAAAGTGTAAAATAAATTACAAAACAGTACAGGTAGGTTAATGATCTACTCTTAGTAATGGATACTGCATTTAATGAGAATACAAAAATTTGAAATAGTGGCCAACAAGAAATAAATGGTAGCCCAAACAAAAAGGCCAAAGTGGGTCTAAAATTGCTCATTGGCTGATATTCACCTAATAACTACACCATCAAGTTGTTGGTCTACTAACCAAATCTGAGAGCATTTAGCCAAGTTGTGTGTTAGTTGGAAGGCATGAATAAAATTCTGTTGGGTGGTATTTGAGGGGAAAAAAAAAGAGTTGAAGTGTTATTTTTGGTACCAGCAGCAATATTTGATGACTAATCTCCATTACTGATACAAATGGCAAGGAGTTTGACTTATTGATACCTTCTGTCCAATTCAAAGTAAACTACTTATAAGTCGTTTTGAAGTTGGTCATTTAAGTTTTATTTCTATATTCCGTAATCTGGCCATATTTGATGGTGTATTATGATCATCATTTGAACAAAAAACGTCTTTTTTCCAGGATATCCCAGATCAAGCATGGTAAATTATCAAGTTAATTTTTTTTAAATTAAACATTTTCAAGTCTGTACAACAACAAAAACACTGTTGCCTGAATGTGCAGTCAAAATTCTGTTGGGCAGTTTATTTTTAATTTGTTAACCTTATTCTAGTTGATACCATATAGCCCCTAATGTGCTGAGGTACCATAAAATCATGCTGCACATTGGCAAATTGTTGAGCAGTTTTAGAGGATTTTCGATTGTAAAGAGTCCAATTTTATGGCATATCAGGATGCTCTCAGTAAAATTTAGGTAAAATTTATAATTTTTCTTTCATTGAAAATTGTCTAAGTTTTTAAGTTTTGCAATTGTGACCATATTTGATGGTAACTATTCATTACATGAAAAATTTGAAAGGTCTGGATTCCAGAAAGCTAATAAATTGGGTTAAAGTCTGCTCATAAGTTGTTTAATAGTTTTGTTTGTTGCAGTGTGTGTCATACTGGATGGCAGATCAATTTCATTGATTTAAATGGTTTTCACGCCCAGAAGCTTTTTGTTCAATTGGTCAAAGTGTGCTCAGCAGTTGTATGTTTCTCTACTATTCGTAGAGGTGGCCATATTTGATAGCTGATATTCAAACATAATAAATCTTCAGTCAAACTAAGTCAGACTCTGTTTAGCAATTTCAGAGACAAATTTGTTGCAAGGTTTTTCTATTTTATTATAATTGTGGCTATATTCAATAGTAGCTTTGCACCATTTACAAAAAGTAAAAGGCCTTGATGTTTGGTCTGTCAAGGCTGGTCACATTCTGTACAGCAGTTTTTGAGAAGTTGTCTTTGTTTTAAGCTATGGTAACCATATTCTGTGGCAGATTGGCAGCAGACTGGCATCATTTAAAGTTCAAATGCCTTCCTTGATCCCAGAAATTTTCTCTAAAATCTGGAGCAAAACTGCTTATCTTAAAGAAGATGAAAAACAAAAACTGAAACAGGAGATGATGCACAACCTATATAGGTCCATGGCATAAGCTCACCTGGCCTAATGGATAAATGAGATAGAAATGACAAACCAAGAACACCTGGCCTAATGGATAAATGAGATAGAAATGACAAACCAAGAACACCTGGCCTAATGGATAAATGAGATTGAAATGACAAACCAAGAACACCTGGCCTAATGGATAAATGAGATAGAAATGACAAACCAAGAACACCTGGCCTAATGGATAAATGAGATAGAAATGACAAACCAAGAACACCTAGCCTTTTGGACAGGCAAGCAACATATGACAAACGAAAAGAGAGAACATATTCTAAAGAAAATTTATTTATCATGATAATATTGATAAATGCTATTAAATACAAACTGAACATACAACAAATCACATACACTATGCTCACACACTCTAATACCATTTATAAAAATTGCACACATAATTACTATGACAAATTTCATCCATCTTTAATATTTGTACTAAATGAATCTTGCACCCTTTATTCTTTAATTACCATCACTGCAAAAGAAATACAACTGATTCCCAATAAATAATGTATTGCTAGTGAATCCCATATTCTTATCCAATAAAAAGCTCATGCTTGATGATAAACCCACCTCCAATTTTTATAAAATTTTGGCAAATAATTACCACAAAATCTGTCTTAAAATATCCCCCTCAATATTTGCCAAACATATTAAGCTGACACCCCACCCAGTCTTAACATCAGAAATAAACTGTCAACCATGCTTACTTGCAAAAACAACCTCAAATCTTCCTGATTGCAAAAAGAGACCCAAATATACCTGCTAAAGAAACCAAAAAAAATCTGCCCAACTGCAAAAACAGACCGATATCTGCCTAACTGCAAACTGCCCCCCCCCCTTCTGCCTAATTGCCAAAACAGATCTAAATCTGTCTAACTGCCCACAGATCAAAACAGACCCAAATTTGTCTAAACTGAAAATCAGACTCAAATTTACCATGGCATAAAAAGTTAAGTGTCTACACTGCAACATTAAGCACAACCCTTAGATTTGCAAATTTTATACACTAGTTTTGTTTTTTTAGTTGAGTCATAATTCAGTTAGTATACATCATTAACACAAAACTTTTATGCATGCATTAACACAAAAGTAACAAAACTAAAAAGAACTTCATCAGTAAAATATATGCATTTTCTCTTGCAACACACCCCAGTCAACCCAGTTAAATTCATGTATGGACAAATATTTTTTCTTAAATCATACTAATTGATGCTACATTGTAATTCATATCTCAACTGGTAACAACTTGATACCTAATCAAAACAGATCCATAATTTCTTGTTAACTTGCTACCACAGGACATATAAATACTAATTATCATGATGGCTATCAAAAACCTTACAATCATGAAAACCATTTAAAGTCTTTTCCTTTACATCAATTCCTAGTCTTCACACCAAGACAGATAACTCATTCAGCAAATCATCAAGACAGATAATCCATTCAACAAATCATCAAGACAGATAACCCATTCAACAAATCATCAAGACTGATAACCCATTCAACAAATCATCTATTTTTCTAAAGAACAATTCCCTCAGAGTATAACTTTCAGCCATTTTATAAATAAATTAATGTCTACCAATTTTTGTACATGTGTTATTAGTCAGTCTAAATTCAACAGCTGCTGGACTGACAAGGAGTTGACACAGATACAGACTGCATCAAGACAAGAAATGTTTGGAAAAATTTGATGCAGTGACTTGATACAGTTGTTGTTGTTGTAGGCTTTAATGCCATTTTTCAGCACAAGATAGGCAGCCAGTATAAATGGTGGAGGAAGAACCCGGGAAAACCCTGGAAAGAACCACTGACCCATAACAAGCTACTGGCAAGCTTTCTCACATACCCACATTGACTGAACAGGAGACTCGAACCCACACAGACAGAGGTGAGGTGGCAGTGATCCGTAATGGTTAGCGCTTTAAACCACTTGGCCACTCAGGGCCCCAACTTGATACTGAAGAGGACTCCTAGTTGTTACCCCATATCAATGTTGACCCTATCAACTTAATTCATTACTTGCAAACCACAAAGAAGCTCAAAGTTTTATGAGCCATTCGTTCCAAATGTGAGTTCCAAGTACACAGTTCTCCGCCATGGCCAGTTGTGTCAAAAATAATACAGAAGGTCATGACCTGCATATCTAAGCACTGCTGTAAAACAATTGATCTGAACCTAAAAGTCAAAGGGGCAAGTAAATGCACTGCACAATGAAAGTCTCAGCTTTATAACAGTTCATCCAAGAATGCAAAAATCTATTAATTGATTTAGGAAATATAAGCAAACGAAAACACTTTAACCAAAACCTTAATGCAAAGTTTCTATGACAGTAACCTTGAACCCTATCAACTGAATTCATTAACACTGATGGCAATCTAGCATGTTACAGATAAAAACTATCTTAGCTTCTTACAACTTCATCCACAGCATGAAGAAAATCCATCCAAGAGTTTAATAAATAAAAAGCAAATAAAATAACCCCACCTTAATGCAAAATTTTTCTTACTTTGATCCCATCTCAAGGTCACAAGGATAAGCAAGCATACCACAAAATGAATTGCTTTTCTAGCTTCATAATGATTCATCCCAAGTGGGAAGAAAATCAACCAGAAAGTTTTGGAATTGTAAGCAAATTATTTTTTTTAAAACAAAACCCTAATTCCAATTCTCTTGGAATGTGACCTTGACCAAGTGTCAATTGGGTAAGTTTTGCAGAATGTATTGTCTTAACTTCATAATGATTCATAGCAAATATGATGAGACACTGAATGGTGTGTGTGTGTGTGCATTTGTGCATGAATGTACTTTATGTATAATGGTTTAATGGCACATCAGCACATGCTATATAATGCTGATTAAAAGTTAGTTTATAACAAAATACTTTAAATTAATGAATATCCAAACATGTTAGGAATATAAATCCTTCCAATTACTTGTCAGTTCAATAATGGTTTATCTCAACTATGAAACAAAAATTCATCAAGGCATTTAGGAAAGATAAACAGTGAAAAGGCTTGAATGAAAAACCTTAATGCAAATTGTTTATGACCAACACTGACACCGAGTGAATGAACTCTCTTAGTTTCACAAAGACTCATGCCAATTATATGCAGGACAAGAACTGATCATGGGATGTAAAGAAAAACTTGAACCAAACCAAAAGCTGATGCTGCTGCCAGCAGAAAACCTGTACATCTCACTTCCACAAATGCAAGCTTAACAAAAAGTAGTGGAGAACAGCTTGGTCTACCTTATGCATATGACCCTGATCAATACTATTCAGTAAACTAAGAAGGGTCTTTTGACTTGATGGATATTTCATAGTCTTTGGCATCCTGTGACTTTCATATCAGCCTGCTTCCCAGCTTTGTTTTCTATTTTATAATATAATAATGCAAAAAAAAAAAGTAGTGAACCAAATTTGGAAAATACCAGTAAGAACATACCTACAAATTCCTGACATTGTGATGTGCATCCAATAAGACAAATGAAAATGTTTGGATAACAAAGAAGATACAGTACAAATGTGAGTCTTTATATTGTCTTGTAAATATTACTTATCACACTGACAATGCTTTTCTTACTTAAAAAATGTAAATGAGTCAAAATATGAGAAATGTGACAAATGAAAGGCTCCATTTCCAAATATGATGCTGTTTCTTATCTTCATGTTCTATCTTTTCAGAATATAGACAACATACAAAATACTGAACTTTTATCTCTCTAATTATCTTTAGGAAGACAATTATTCTACTATATAACTATGTACCAATAAAATGGCATATGTAAAAGAAAGACTGCTGCTAAATTGTCTCCCATCAAATTGTTTTTATAAGATTTGTAGCAGGTATTGAAACAATACTAAATTATATATTTCTGAGTATACAGTAAAATACAAAAGGAGTATGGAAAATGTCATTTTGTGTTAAACCTGGTGCAGAAAAAACTTAATTTTGAAATACATCACATGGCAATGATTTCTAGCAGCAGGTGAATAGGAAACTTAAAAACAATAAAAACACTGATGCAATAATAAAATGTTTAAATGAGTGATGTCCCTTTTAAAATTTTTGGACCTCTGCTTGAACATCATTACAGGATGCATACCAGGGCAAAAAGGACATCTTCATAACGATTCACGCCAAAAATGAAGAAACTCAATCAAGGTGTTTCAGAAATATAAACAAAGAAAAATATTTAATGATTTCTTGACTCCAAAGTAAAGGGGTGTTTAAACTGTTCTGTTCAGAAAGTGACTGTTCTGTCTCAGTTCCTACCACCATGGTTTCAAAAATTATTTTTTTTAAAATCACTTAAATGTTATGGAGTTTGTATTAAAAATCAGTTTTGCTGTGGATGTAATCACTGGAAAGCTTTACAAAAATAACTTAGATAAGTAAACCATGATCTTTACCAATTTACTGTATGCATCACATTCTAGCACATCTAAAAACATAACATACTTTCTGACCAGCTGAACATCAACAGTTGCAGCAATGAAGTCCACATCAGAGAGGTTGATGCTGTGATGACATCTCCCTGTGATGTAGTATCTAAAAGAATAGTATTTTCTCCTATTTTTGTAAATAAATTTTGAAAGTGTGTTAGAATGGAGATAAGAATTTTGTGTCCAAAGTTATTGAGACATTGGTGGTTTTACTGTTGCAAACATCCATTTTACCAGTTCTGCTGATGCATTGCTAGTAAAGCTGTATTTTCAACTGTAAAATAGCATCTCAAAGTCCTCAAGCACAAGATACAGACATTGATACAATGGCAATCCAAACTAGTGACACAGATAGACAAAATACTGGCTAAAGCATCATCACATCTAGCACCATTGTATATGAGGGTAAAGATCCATCTGACTTATCACATCAACACCCAATGGTTCTCTGTCTCATGGCAAAGGGCCTTAGCTTCAGTTCAGATGTTTACATCATCGGATGTATGACGCATATCACTGTTGTCAGGAGAAGATGGATATATGAAATATATCGTCAAGTCAAGGTTTTTTTTCTATTAGCATCAGGATGTGGCAGTGGCATAAACTTTGGAATACTTGGAAGACTCAGACATGTTCTTCTGATGAAGCTTCTTTGCCCACTTGGGAGGGCTTTTTGTCTGCAAATTGAAATCAGTATAGTTTAGAAGCAATCTCTCTTCTGTTTCGCACTCTCTCAGCCATACATATACCAAAATGTACCAGATATATCTTTGTGCAACTATTATAACATTTCTTCTTTTTTAAAATTACTCATTCAGTTTTAATTCTACCTAGAGTATTTCTTTCAATATAAGATTGGGGAGGGGGCACCAACCAAAATAAATGTATCCAAAAATAGTGGATATTATCAAAGATATTTTAAGTAAATATCTGCCCAGATAATACTTTTAAAAACTGGGGTGGACATATTATTAAGAATGTTATTATCATTAGATAAATTAAATACACAGATATGACTCTGCAAAAAAACAAATCACGAGAAAACTGACCTATTTCAAATACTAGTTATTTTTGGTGGTGGTGGTGGTGGTGGTAGTGGGGGTCAAGAATTTTTAGTTCTTACTTTAATATAGATCGTATTCAATATAGTGCATTCTGGTTGAAATTTATGAGTCAATTAAGTTATATTTCAATCATATCATCAGTACCATCTTAGTAAGTTATATCATGTGTAATTAGTATCCCCAGACTAATGAGCTCTTACTAGTTTGGACTATATTACTAATTAGCAACTTTTCAAAATGGCCACCAGCCAATCAATGTCCCAATTTCTAAACTTTGCTACACATGAAGAACAGCAATTTTTGGACAGGGGTCTCAGTTTTGCCAACTATATCTCTCTTTACAGCAACTGTCAATGTGTGACTAAGCAAACAACAGCTTATATATTTTTCAATAAATGCACCAGAACTGCAATTATGAATTGTGAATTATATTCCACTTTACACATTTTATTTTGGATTTTACATTATGAACTTTTTCATTTTTACATATCTTTATAATGTAAAATTAAATTCCTTTTACTACATAATATTGTATGATATATGCTACATTTCTACATTTCGAGTAAATTAAAGTAAAAATTAAAAACTGAACTTCATATTTAAAGGGATTCATTAAGTCATTAGGCTTGAATTATGCACTGCATAAACAGCCATGGCAGCTGCTCTGGTGGCTTAGTGGTTAAAGCATCCACCTTTGATGCGGAAGGTCGCAGGTTCGAACCACATCCGAGTCATACCATAGACTTATAAAAATGGTATTAACATCTGCCTCACTAGGCGCTCTGCATTAAGAGGTTAGTGTTAGGACTGGTCGGCCTTGTGTCAGGATAATGTGACTGGATGGGACATCATGCTACATGTCTGCAGCATGATGTCCCATTGCTAGACATCACTATGAACTGCCACACTGCAGACATCATAGTGATATGACTGAAAATTTTTTAAAGCTAAATTCAAAATCCAAATCACACACACACACACAAACACACACACATCAGCTGTGGCAGAGTGAAGGCCATTCATGCACAGTATACAATAGATTTTCCAACTTAATGACTCAAAGAATTCTCTAAAATTTGAAGTTCAATTCTTATATTTACAAATAGTAACAAAATAATAATGAATCATATATTAAATAACAAAACCATGTTTAAAACATTGTTACAAATACTGCTACAACATATAAAGTTGGATGAACACAAAAGCAGTTCCTTTCTGTTGTTATGAAAATATAACTGCTAATTCTCTGCATCACATGATGCAAATTGAACCATTCTATATCCTTGTTACAAAAATGAAGGAAATTTATGCAATTTATAAAAGCTGAACCATAAAAAAGTGAAAAGCAAAGATGTTTTTGGCAAGTAAAGTTAACATACTGAAAAAAACACAAACTTTCTGTCAGTATTTTGCTTAAAATAACAGTGGTAAAGATAGCAATCAATAAACACTAAACCAAAAATACATGTACTTCCATTTAAATGATCCTGTATTCCGAATTCATTTCTCTTTTCAGAGAAATGTTAATCTTACCGGGGAACATATTCGCAGGAAAAACATGTTTAAGTCTAACTTTTACACTGATGTTCCAATTACTGGCATCTCAATTGGTACACTGACTCCAAACCAAAAATACAGTGTGACCCCGCTATAGCACGCTCCATTAAAACATGAATTTGGATGTAACAATGTCATGGTGTGGCTCCTGAAATTTCATATACATGTATTTTTCTTGTACACAAAAAAAAAAATTCTTAAAAGTATGCAGAAAACGTAATAAGTTTATTATTATTTTGGGAAAGAGATTGCGTATGAATAATACAAGACAATCATTGCGTGGCTCCTGAAATTTTATATGTACACAAAAAAGTTTTTTCTTCTTAAAAGTATGAAAAATAACATATAAAAAGTTTATTCAGTGATCGTGCAGGGCTTCTCCAATGTCGCAAACTGCGTTTTATTTTCCTTATTGGCGACAAAATATACCATCTGGTGATTTTTTTCTTTTATTGGCGACATTGTTGGCCATTTAAACTTGTATTTACAACCATTGGTTTGGAGTGGAGAAATTGATACAAAATGCACTGAAATTTATCTATTGTCACATAAACAAATTCTTTGTCCATATTGACAAACCGTCTTAACAGTGCATTGTTACATCATAATCTGCTTATGTTGACATCTGGCATGAGTACTGTATGTTGTGAGATATCGGCTTTTTTTTTTTTTGCATTTCCGGTAGCAGAGATCAACCAGATGAGGCATTATCTCATAATCATCTTTCATCAGATTTTCAGCTGCTCACTAGTTATTAATATATTCACATAGATTGACAGTTGTATTTGGGTGGTAAGTAATATTCCTCTTCTTTTCACTCAGAATTAAATCCTTCAGAAATGGAATCTGATGGATTGTTTCATTTTCCAACGTGACTGGAACACGTTTACTGTGCCGTGAAAGTTTCCTTTTTGCAGGAAAAAGTTTATGCTTATGAATGCTACCAACATTGGCTATAAACGCACACTAACTTTCACCGACTTGGGAAGTACTGAAAAGTAAATGTGCTTCATCATTCATTATGTGATTATGCTATTTTGTTTCCACAGAATTCAGACCTAAATGACCTGTGACAAAATTATTGAACATTTTTAAATCTCTGTGTGTGCATATTTTCGATGGAATTACTTGTAGATTCAATGTATGTGATGAGATTCGCGGGTGAGTACACGGTGTTGATACTCTATTCATGCTATACATTAGACATGTACATATAAACAGTATAAATGTACATGTACCAATGCTTGGTTCTCTGAATAAAGTAAAATATTATATATGCCTTCTCTGTTTTCACTACAGGTGTATTTCTCATTTAATATGGATTGAATTAAGATGGTAAATGTGCCAATGAAGCATGTATTTTTGCACCCGCATTTATTACCTACCACCTACCCACCCACCCCGCAAATTTGTTGGGATACATGCATCATTTTCTTCAGCTAACTGACCTGGTTGCTTATAACACGGTTCGGTATATAACACGGTCGGGTTCTATGGTGCCCTACTACCATGTTATAGAGGGATCACACTGTATACGTACATCATTAAACATGAAAATTATGAAAAAGTGACTAAAATGTGTGACTTGCAAACCTTTAAGAACAAAGCATGGAAATTATTCAACAAGCTTTAAAATATTTCAAATAAAATGACCACAAATGTCAGATTCTATTCAACAAGAACAAGATAAGCCAAATTATTATTCAATTAAACTCTGAAAAATGTTTAACAATATGATTTAAATAACATTCTGATACCTTGAATGTAATGATTATGGTACATGGTATGAAATGGATATAATAGTGATAATATGAAAGGAGTCCATGAAAAGGCAAACTGATGAGATCATGTGATAGTAATTGTTACTTTGTGCACATGTGCTATGTTGGTCATAACTAGAAAAAGCTACAACTCACCAGTGATATCGACCCAGGTTTAAATAGATTGGGATCATCATGAGGTTCAAAGGATGGTTTATGAGGAAAATGAAGTGAGGTACTCTTGGGTTTGGATAAATCATGGGACTGAGTCTTTGTACTACCATGATGACGTGTGGAAAGATTCAGCACTACTTGCTTCATGATGGCCATTTCCTGCAAAATAAAAAAATATTAAATTATAGGCAAAGTATAACAAAGATAAAAATGAAATTCTAAACAGTTCATATTATTGTAAACAAGCCAGACTACTACCCTAAAGATGGGAAAATGTATTGTTCTTGATCTGTAATTAATTTTATTTATTAATTTTCACTGAACACTCAAAGATTACAAGGACATTTTCACTCCTAATCAGAGCTTACATAAAGAAAGAAACCTAACATTAATATTGTACGCAGCACACAACTGTTATTAAAGAGAGAGAGGAAGGGAGGCATAAACATAAGCATGTTTAGAATCATGAACTGCTAAACATTATTTTTTTTCTGTGAATTTTGATTTGAAATATTTACACATAATAGTACAAAAAAACTTTAAAATCTAAGTATTTGTCAATGATGTCAATTTGTCAATGATCCATTTGAACAAAGCAAGGTGATACACATTTCAGCCTTAAAATCACTGACTATGAATATAACTTCTTAGTTCTCAATCCAAACAATTTCTTTCTATTTTAAAGATCAATTACCCAGACAAACAATTACTGGTGAACAATAAATTCATATTCTGGTGTCATTACATTTTGTGAATTCCGTCAAGTTCTGTTATACAAAAATTTTGTGATATTTTAGTTGGCAAATACCCATAATGGGTTACTATCATCCATCAAAAATAAAATGAATGGTGGGCTTAATTTGCAGAAATTCTACTCTTGCAAATAAAGGTATCAGACCTGAAGCATTATAGCGAATTGTCCTGTTAACTCTGTCAAACTGATACTTTATTGGTCTTCTTTTACAATCTGAGTCATGCAAATGCATGCAATGGTTTGTAACTTGTAATTTAAAGTACATTCTTCTGAAACTATATGCTCTCACCTCTTTTTGATTGAGAAGTCGCTCAAGATCCAAGGCCATTTGGTTTTTGGTCCTAGCAACATCAGTTTTTTCTTTCTCAAGTTTCCTAAAAAGAAACAAGGAATAGTAAATTTTGGATTAAATATAATGTATTCTGATAATCAGAATCACATTCACTCTTCTGTATTAAGCTACAGAAAATAATAGCTGTTTATCTCAATATTGTCTCTGTCAGTAGATTGGCAAAGCCTTGTCAATAGTTAATCCTACAAAACTGACAGATATTAGGTTTAACAATCCTCATAATGTATGCATTTATCTGTTTCCAATTTGCTGATCCAGTATCAGCTAAGGCACTACACCTCTCTGTATCAATCAGTGTGCACAAGTTGTTGCATGCCTTCCTTTCTAACTAAAAAAAAAAAAACCTCTGTTACTGTGATTCGTGGTTATCAAATATGGAAGCTTTGTTAAAAAAATACATATTCACAGGTATTTAATTTAACTGACTGGTCATTTCAACAGAAAATATTTCATGAAAATGTATATAAGATTATACTGACATCCACTTCTACACAATTGTGTGCAAACATGCTACAGCAGTAATTATTATAGCTTATCAAAAAAAGCAAATTTTAAAGCAAATTGTGTTTCTTCAAGACTACTTACTCAATCTCATCACACTGGGAATATTATCCTGCTACCACATGAATCCAGCCCTACTAAAAGATGAAAATGGTCTTTTTCTATCTGATATGGACAAAGGGCAATAACTCTTTCCCATTACCTCCCATTGCCACCATCAGCTGTTTCTAGCTTTTTCAGCCGAGTGATAAAAATGAGGATGCTTGCATGGTGTGGTGGTTGGGAAGGTTTAAGTAATGTCATAGGGTAAGTATTCTTGGAGAAACAATTTACTTCCAAATTTGCTTTCTCCTTAAAATACATTCCCCAAATCTGTTATATTAGGAGAATAGGTAATAGGAGGAGGGAATATTGTGCATCTGACCTCTATATCAGGTATCTTTCTATGGAATGATGGCTGGATTCCCATGGAAACAATAACCCATTCTCCTAATTACACAGCCTAGGGTCACTTGATCCATGACTCCTATATATGGTTAAGAGATAATTATTGAAATCTTCTTACCTACAAAATTTCACTGGCAAATCCAGTGAAGC
>JAECUM010024963.1:0-33510 GCA_016617855.1 Megalonaias nervosa | reverse complement strand
ATTTCATCCTAAAATAAGAACAATAACTGAACCGATTGTTTTCAGTGGAACATAATCTATATTTTCCATCATATACAAAGTTTCCAAAGAAAACATTCTTTTTCGAAAAAACAACACGATCAATGACAAGAGGATAAGACCTGCCACTTTGTGAATTTTCCAGTGAACAAGCCAAGACTGATAGGAGTGCCAATTCTTTGTGCCCTGACGATGAACAAGGAGAGAAAGAAAGTTGAGAAAAATTAAGGGATGATTAGCTATTGGAGAATTTGGCATATAAGGTGTCCAAATGCTACAAATAATAAAGATATGAAAAGAAGACAATAGGGTAAATTGTTTACGTGAGTGAACACTTGATTCAGACAATTATTCAAAATGAAGAACACCACAATCAGAACGGGGAGTAAGTAAGGAAGGAAAGAAGTAAGAATACGTTATTTTATTTACCTTAAAGACGTTCTGTGCCCAGATTTTGAAGGACTCCTCCTGGCCGCATAACTCATCCCCCTCGCCCATCTTCAAAATCTTCTCTGCACCCAGAGTATGAAATATGGTGTCTAAGAAGCGTGCGAAGGCACAGAAATTAGGGTACGCCCTGGAGCCCAAACCAAACACCGAATATCTAGAATTAAAAAATGTACCATAATACAGTTTCTTAACTAAGTATGTTATTTATCTGTATATAGTTTCATGAAAGCTCTTTACGACCGATATACCTATTTAATAGTCAGTCTTGTGGGTACGCCCTCGACAGTCAACATGCGTTGTTTACTATGAAATGACCGCTGACTTACTGAATTGTACCGTTATCATCTGGATGAACGTCGCTTCAAGAGAAGTGTCAAGGTCTTGCTTCATGCTCATTCAAATACTGCAGATGTGTTGTTAGAAATAGCTCGAATTTAATTGTCCCTGGAAATGCTTTAAATTTCTGTACCAGGTTTTACGCGAACGCAGAGTACAAGGTGGTTAATACATATATACAAATTGTTTGTGGAATAAATTTTGAGAGGTTATTGAAGTCCGACTCCAAACGGCAAGGGTTTTAATAAACCTGAATGAGTCGGTAAACATTAATACTTCAACAAAATATTTATGACCACAGTTCTTACGTAAGAAAGAAAAGCCTTTAAGGCATTACGATAAAATTACAAGTTTTCCGAGTGAAGGCATCGGTATTGACTGTTCCTTTTACTTGTTCATTGACCGGGGCGGCGCACTTCCATCAGCCGATGTAACCCATTTGATGTACACAAGCTTGTCACATGAAAGCCAGCTGTGACGAGGCGTAGAAAAATACCCCTCATTAGCAAGTTGTTCCTTGGTCTCGCTGAATACGCTAATGTTCTTAATAATACAACACGACCGAATATTTGACAGATATTGAATTAAAGATACATACAGTACGGTACTTGGGTTGACGCTAGAAAGTTGGCAACGTAGCTTTACTTTGGAGCAGAGTTGTTGAAAATCTTTTTCTTTCGCTTGTATCTTTATTCTTAACGCTTTGAGAAAAAAAGGCGAACTCAGATAAACGTACGTCTCAATTCTCTCTTAAAATGGCTCACTTTCTTTGCAGTTGGAAAACATAACACAAGATGCAGGATGCAAAGTCATTTGATTTTTGTATGCGACCATGATAATGGATAAATATGGAGACTGCTGGCCGATTCGGAAGTAGAATAGTAAAATGGAGATTCTAGACCAAACATAGTAAATCCATCGCATGGTTGTTCTGGTCTAGATAAACCATGAGGATTCTGGACCAAACGTAGGAATCTTATGATATTCTAATGAAAACCCCATGGTGGTTCTGGACCATGGGTGTTCTGGACCACGTGTTGGTGATCATAGCAATGTTGGTTCTGTACCATGATTGTTTTGGACCAAACATATGAGTGACAGTAAGTAAGCACAAACTCTGAGGTGATGTATGTTCACATCACATGAGCTGACCGCGGCCTGATGTTTTTATGTTCAAGCGCCAACACTGAAATTCCACTGGAGCAGTATCATTTATCGTCGAAGGTGCATAAGCCCTTTTTGTTGACCATCAGCGTGGAGATCCTGTGTCGGTCAGATTTGAAGGTGTAGTAGTGGAGACCACCAGCCAGTGCCTCCTTGTCTCCGATCGTGTCCAAGGGTATGCTGAGTGGTGCGGTCTTTCGCAAATGCTCTTAAAACCAACTGAATTTCACACCGCGTTACCACAAAAATTTCATCATCGCGACTTTTGCCGTTACACCAAAGCGTCACTCGTTATAGGTATCTTGCCGATTTTTGGCGATCACAACTCCCGCGAGGACTACGGTGACTCTGACGAGTCCGAGCTGCTCAGATTACTTCAGCAGAGTCTGAACACGGAAGTTATGCTATACATGGCCAGCGACGAGTTGCCAGAGTCGCCAAGCGCGATAGAGTATTAAGTGATTACGAGACCGACATGATTTATTCTTTAAAAAAAACATCGTCGTGTAACTGCCGTTTAAGCTGATGGCGCTACAGAAGCATGACGTAGATCGTCAGGAAAATTATTGCGACGTGATCGAAAAGGCAGAATCGCGTATTTACGAGAAAATGCGATCCGTGAAGCATCGTCAGTCCTGATAAGGTAACTTACCTTAACTCAAACGAGCGTTTAACTTACACACCGGTTACTCTTCTCGATGTGTTTTCCGAAAACGTTTTGTCGTAGGTCTTTTCAAAGCAACTTAAGGACATCGGCGCCAAATCGATCAGGATGTCATATCCTGTTCTCAGCTCGCAAATCAGCATGGACATGTCGAATTTACTACCACGCAGGGATGATGACATTTTGCTGAACACGTTTTGAAACGTCAGAAAAGCCTGCTTGGTATTATTCTTTTTGGCTTCTAGCGCGGGCTCAATCCGCTTGACCATCGTTAAAGCTAATCCAGTCCCGAATAAGATCGACCTGAACGGATTGGCCGTAGCACCAGTGGAGACGATTCCGGCGACGGTAACGACGAGCGGCACTAATGCGGAGATTCTGAGTAAACGTCGATAATGCCGATACGTGCGTTTGTACACGCAGGCTTTTCGATGGTAATAGCGGTAATACAATTCGAGTTCTCTCCGGTCTTACTCCAGTAAATCTTCGTCGATGTGATTAAAATCGATGATCGGTCTCATCTTATGCTTCTGAATCGACTAAACTCTAGATAAACAGCTCAAGCTGAGGCAAATGTTCTGTTAAAGATTTCTTGTGTTTACTGAGCTTATCCGCTTTCACCCTTAATTCACGCAGTGCTCTCTAGTAATCCACATTAGGTATTTGTGTAAACCTTTTGTTATTTTAGCCAGCTGATTTAACTTGACAAGTTCAGCTATTGTATCAGGAGCTGCCTGCAGTTCATGATAGTCTAAGTACTCTACTACGACCTGGAGTAAATCGTAACCTTTTTCTGTAGAATAAGGTATCATTCGATGATGTTTGAAAGGGTAATAAAATCCCAGAGCAATTTTCTCAACGTTTAAGCTTACTCATTCGAAAGCTTGTTTTGTTGGAAACATAAAATCTCTGTCTGTGGATGCCCAGTTACTCCAGTATTTGCTGCAATATTTTTCTCGATCATTAATTTGCTGCAGCAGCTCCGGCTTTGCCTTTGGAGGATTCACAAAATTTTCTTGAGGAAGGACGCTCCTTCTCTTAAAAACACTTCTCAGTTATTGTTCAATTTCACCCATATGAAAATTTTCCAGATAAGTATACGCCGCTGCAGCTACATCTGGATCGATTTTTCCATGAACGTTGTACATGATCATGTAAAACAACACCTCCATGGATTTGTTGGGTCCAAAAACCGACGGCTTAGGAATCGTTCCATCGTCGTCTGGTGCGTATCCGGATTGTTCGTCGAGCGCCGTCACCTCCACGATCGTATCCACATCTTTGCAACCTAATGCGGCATGCTGAAAAACTTTATTTTGTCCATGTAATCGCGCAGTTTCCTATTTCCCGCCAAATCGTTTTCGTGTCACGACTTTATTCCTCCAGTCGAAGGCTATCTTGTGCGCATCGTCATCTTCCCTTAGTGCAGACTTCAATGTTTGATGTATCCAGTTTTCACAGTGACGTCGGCGATTCCAGGATGTAGTTCCTGGATGACGGTGTGAATGAGCCCTTCGACGTCCTTAGCTAACCTCGTCGATATTTTGTCGTTACAAAATTTAAACACGGCAAAATACCTGTCGAAGGCGTCTCTGAGCTGCTGCTGCTGCATTCGTCCCACTGAAAGGTGAGACCGTTTGACGTCCTCGTGCTCTATTTTTCGTAGGCTTCTCTGAGCGAGGATTTACAACGGATGCCTCACTCGGTTAACCTCGGCATAATGTTTCGTTGTCTGCTTGAGCACTTGCAGGTGGTTTCCGGAGTACTAGGCGCCCTGCCGGTAGGTATCGTCGAACAACAACTGGTAAAGTTCGATGGCGATTCGGATCATTCAGCAATGGTTATAAAGTCGGTTTAAGGTAAACTTCTTCGCCTGATTTGTTTAGATTAAGTCATCCATGGTAAAAATCTGGAAATAACTGAGCCAGGCTGTGAATGCCGTACATTTCAAACATGGAGTATTTGGTGTACTTGCTAACGGAGGCAATGTAAACTTCGAGCGTGGTTGCCCCAATGATTGCAGTACCCCGTAAAGCAAGTCCGCCGTTTCGTCGAACTTGATGCCGTCTAATCTCCACGTGAGAACGCGCTCTGATCCAGAAGTGCGTCTGTGTACCTGAAATTTTCAGATCGCGACCATCAAGGGAGCTGTATCTGCAGCCAGAAGCTAATTAGACGTGACTCCAGCCGTTGCCCATTCGCTCCCAGTGCACGTGGGTGAAATGTGATGACTTAAGACAAAGTAAGCCCTGAAAGAAGAAGAAAATGCCGACGACGACGAGCCGATCACACCACATCGTTTGTTTGCATCTCAGCTGACTCAACAAAGAGGATTTATTGTACCACAGTTGGCCGGTATCGCTGAGACATTACTTCTCTTTCATCTTGGATTCTGAAGAGGACTCCAGCTTCCTGGAACTGCACGTGGCAAAGGCATTTCCCGGAAATGCATTTCCAGATCGCGAAGAAAAAGAATGGTTTAACACAGTTGGCCTCGTTACCGTTATGGACTGCTCAGGCGGCTGCAAAGTCTCCCCTGTCTGACTCTCAGAGAGAGAGAGAGAGAGAGAGAGAGAGAGATAGGGAGAGTTAGCGCCGATCGTCAAAAATTTTAGAGGTATTTTTCTTTCAAAGATCGGTTGCCGGATCAGATAAGGCCCGATGAGAGCTGCGTGATTAACCTACAGAATTATTACAATGGATCTTGAACTCACTGGGTCGCTGTGGTGAACGAATCACGGCAGCGTGTGGGAGGATGTGCACGATGTGGTGAATATCAAATCCTCGGGGTCGCGGTAGATATCCAAAACCTCACCGAAAAACATCCCAGGCCCAGCGGCGGATGGACGTTACCAGGATACAAGTACACCGGTCCGTGGAACCCTCTGGAAATGCAGCTGGACGAAAACGATCAGCCGCTGACAGGCCAGGAACTTTATAATGACATGGATGCCATTGCGCTGAAGCAAGATATCTGTTACCGAGATCATCCCGATGACAAAGCTGGATACGATGAGATCATGCTGACCGATCTGAAGGAGCTCACACAGATAAATGTTAGGGAACGAGTTGACCGCGCTCTCATGCGTGGCATCATAGGGCCTAAACGTAAGTTAGGCGTCGCTGTTAGTGTATAGGATGTGCAAAGCACACTGACACCTAGTTTACAACAAATGTCGAAAACACTTGCTGATGAGCTGCACAAACCTGTGCGTAAGCGTTTTCCACGTCTCAGGATCATTGCTGTGACGGTGGACGACATCTGGTCAGTGGATCTCGCCGACATGAGAGATTACCTGGCGCAAGGATCATGTCAAGTATCTGCTGACGGTCATCGATGTATTTAGCAAATGCGCTTGGGTAGTTCCACAGCAAAAGAGGAGACTCTATCGTTGAGGCGTTGGATAAAGTGGTGAGTGCACGCAGACCAAAACAATTGTGGGTGGATCAGGGCAGCGAATTTTACAAATCCGTCTCGGACTGGCTTAAAAAAAATAACGTGGACTTGTAAGCACGCAAAATCAGGTCAAAGCTGCTGTCGTTGAGCGGTTTTACAGGACTCTGAAAAAACGCATGTGGAAGAGATTTACCAGCGATAATACTAAGCGATACTTATATATTTTGCCCGAGAGCTGAACCAGTACAATCACACCAGGCACAGAAGTATCAAAATGAATCCCACGGAATCATCTTCTGGGGACAGAAAACGGGAAGAGACAGACGCGTTATCTTTTCGGTCTAAATTTAAGGCGGGTGACCACGTAAGAATCAGCAGACAGAAAAGCATGTTTCAAAAAGGATAAACACCCAAATGGACAGAGGAAGTGTCTGTTGTGGATAAAATAAAGAAAACAATGCCGGTCACGTATACACTAAAAGATACTTCAGGAGAGTCCATCGAAGGTTCTTTTTAAGAGCAGGAATTACAGAAAACCAGCCGTTACATATTTAGGATCGAAAAAGTCATCTCGACCAAAGGTAAAAATCTCTCGTCAAATGGTTTCATTATCCTGGAAAATTTAACTCGTGGATCCTGACGTCGTCGTTGGTGTCTCTTACACCCGCTACCCTGTCGCCCACATCACTGGTGCCAGTCTCTCAGAAATAATTTTATCGTACGTTGCTGATATATTTTTACCAGAGACTTGTTTACATCTCGCTGCGTTCTCTGGAGTCCCACCACCTCCAAAATACGCTTTAACATGTAATCGAACATTTACATTTAAGATTAAGCTTTAATATGGTCATAATCAGCCTGTAATATGGTCCAAGTTATACTGGTACGAATCAGTCATGGTCCAAATCAGAGTGCGCTCAAATATAGCAACATATCCAAACATGAAAGACGCGTGAAATCCGATGCTGATACATGGATACGGCCATATTCATACGTCTTACTTAACATTGTTGCATGCTTATTTTTATGTAAGAAGACAAAGCTCTTAACAAAGAAAAAACGCAGTGGAACCATTCAGAGTTGGGACTAAATATGCAAAACCCACACGAAACTTTCACTGAACGTTGTTTAACAGCCATGGCTTTGTTGATATCAAGTTACCTATAAACTTCGGCCTAAAAATACTCAAGGGAGTTACAGTGTGAAAACGAAGTGGTTGGTCCGAGAAGCAATTGCTATAACTCCGCTAAACAATGCAGAACGCTGACAATTAGAAAGCGACCAAAGTGTCAAGAAAATCAAGCTACATACCAAGTTTGGCTGCAATCAAATAATAAATAAGGGTGTTATTGTGTGGAAATTAAAGTAGACGAATCTGCCAAGCAGGGGTTATACTTTCGCTAAACAGTGATGCAGCACACTGACAATCGAATGCTGCCAAGATGTTGTGAAAATCAAGCTGCATACACAATTTAGTATAAATCCTATGATAATTAAAGGATTTATTGTGCAGAAACGAAATTGGGTGGGTCCGATAATCATGGAACATAACGTCAAAAACAATTATGCAGAGTACTGATAATCGAGCCTAGGTCTAATTAATATCAAGGTCTAATTAATACCAAGATCTAATTGCTATCAAGGTCTAATTAATACCAAATCTGGTGGAAATCGCGCAATAATCAATATGTTTTCTCCGAAAAAGAAATGGTGGGTGTGAATATCAAGGGCTATAACTGCTAGCAGCAGAGAGGGTGAACAGACCACTTTGCTGGAGACCTTATTTATAAAAAAAAAAAGGTTCCTACGAAGGCTAAAAAAAGGTCAATGACGCTAAACCAAAGCCTCTAACCGAGACTATTTCCATACGGTTGAGAACGGATAATAAATCGTTTGGGTTAGCTCAGTTTTGTTATCCGTTGACGTATTTTTTTTCTTCAAATTTTTATGCGATTTCATTTACGCGTTGGTCACTCAGTATTGGTCATTCACCCTCTCTGCTGCTATAAATTAAACAGTCAGTATAAATATTATTAATAAATGAATATTGGAGAACCACACTCAGCTAGATTAGCTCGAGAGCGACTACAGGCAATCAAAAAATATTTACCCGTCCGTGATTTAGTCAAGCAACAACTACAATCACGTCAGGAATCTCAAGTTGAATTTGCAGAGGATACAAAACAATTATTTAAACCTATTACAGAAACAACTAAAAGTCTTCTTCCTACGTTAGAGAAAACCGCTGAAGCAACTGGAAAAATAGCAGAGCTAACTAAGAAAACAAAAAGGATTTTATGGGAGCTTCCAGGTGAAATAGCTGCTGCTCAACCAATGCGAGAAATACTTGAAAGTATTGAACAAGTTCGTGGTGAAATAGGTGATATAAAGGATCGTACACAAGAACCAGAAAAACTAGAAGAACAAACAAGAGAAAGAATTGATATAAGTGACAAATTTACCAAAGATACTATTATTAGTATTACAGGGGCTAAAAATGTAGGAGAATTAGCTGAGATTGCTGTGAAAAGCTATAATGATCGAGGACGGTTTTTAAAACCTGAATATGCTGATAAAGCTGTAAGTCGTGATAATTGGCACAAATGGATATTTCGTACACATTACAAAGTTGATCAGGCCAGAAATGATGATCCAAAATATATGGAATATATTCATACAGTAGATAGTTATATTTCGTTTATACAATTACCGCCAAAGCAACAACAACAATTAATACAACAACAACAACACCACCACCACCAACAACAAAAACAACAAAAACAAAAACAAGGAAAAAAACAAGGAAAAGCACCAAAACCATTTGAGCAATCACTTCGTGATTATCCAGTATCACCGAAACCAAAAGAAGAAACTGGTGAGGAAGAAGAATATTATGATGTTCTTAGCGCAACTGGAAGTGGTTTAGGAAGTGGCCTTATTACTTGTCCCAATAACGTTCTTGCTGATGTTGATCGACCAGAAATCCTCATTGGAGGAAAACGAGCTGGTAATAATTCCCCAGAAATCATTAATGAAGCAGCTGATATTTGTAAACGATTATTTACAGGTGGAATTATGGATATTAATGTATATCGGTCCCTCATTAATGAAATCGCCGATGACTACCATAGTGACTAAGTCACTGGACTGAGTATATAATTAAATACAGTTATTATAATAAAATGATCGTACATAGTACTCAACGTGGACCAACCATGGTCAGGGCAGTAAATTCTCGATTGCCAGTATACAAAACAACCTACGGAGATGGTTTAGGCGATATTGTTCAGGGTCTGTTTAGAAGGATAGCCCCAAAAGCAATACCAATTGCAAAGCAACTAGGAATGAAAGCTATTGATGTTGTTCGTGAAAAAGGTATTGGTGCTGTTGGTGATGTTGCTAGTAAAGCATTCTCAGCAATCAAAGATAGACTAGCACGATTAATACGACGAAAACCTCAACCTGTAAAATTACCTAGCACCGAAGTAATGCCTGCAAATATTAGTAAAATAATAAATCAATCTGCTAATCAAAAACTAGCAGAGTTGACTGATGTACCATTATCAGAAAAAGAAAAAAATATAACCGCTAGTCTGATAGCAGGAAGTGGTCTTCGTTTTAGACGATAATAATTATAATAAAGATGTTCAAACGTATATCTGATCCAGCGTTCGACATGGATGCACCAGTACTCAAGGATGAGTCTGTGCGTGATTATCAATATTATTCTTACGACGCACGAGTTCCAAATCAGCCTGGAAAGATTGAGCTACAAGTTCAGGATACAAGCAGATATTTTCTACCCGCTGAGGCGTTTATTGAAGTAGAGGGTGAAATTTTAAATAACGCTGCTCCTGCAGCACCAGTAGCATATGGAGATGAAGTTAGTGTTGGTTTTGTTAATAATGGTATTATGGCGTTATTTCATAGCGCTACGTACATGATTGACGGAAAAAATATTGAATCAATCCAGAAAGACGTTGATGTTGCTACAACAATACTTGGTCTTGCGAGATACAGCGACGATTATTCAAGATCAGCTGGTCCATCAATGATGTTTGCGAAAGATACTTCTGACCATCCTGACAACAGACAATATAATATAAGACGACCAAGAAACTTCGCCGATGGCGCTGAGGCTGACGTGTGGCCTGTGGTTCATGGTGCTAATCCAAATTTCAACTTAGGATTTACAACAGGTAAATCAATGTTAAAAGGTGACAGGAGAACATTTTCATGTGCGATTCCACTGTCACATATCTTTGGATTCTGTAGAAATGTCAGAAAGGTTATTTTTGGAGCCAAACATACGGTTGTACTATTTCGAAAAGGCACTGACGATGATGCATTATGGAGACCCATTGGTGATCCTGGTAAAGTAGTACTAACAAAGCTTTCATTGTGGATGCCAGTGATAACTCCGTCAATATCTGAAGAAGACTGATTGCTATCTTTTATGAGTCAAGGCGGTAAATCAATGTTGTCATGGTTGACAGTGACCACAGATGCTTTTCAAAGTAACATTAATGGTTTAATTACATGGCAAATAGCTTCTCAGCAGGGTGTTTCTGCACCAAGACACATATTTATCGCATTACAAGATGCTACACGAGTAAATAATCAAACGCGTAGTATTATGATATTTGACAAACTTGGTGTTTCTGAGATTTCATTAAGGATAAATGGACATCAAGAACCATTCGAGGATATATTACTGAATTTTGAAAATAATCATGTAGCACGTGCATATCATCGTCTTATGTCGTTTATGGGGCGTGATCAGAACATTGATACTGGTTTACAAATATCACAGTTAGATTTTACAACCTTATATCCGATTTATTACTTTTCACTAGAACATTTAGATTTAACCAGACAATCAGTCGTTGACATAATCTTTCGAGCTCGTGTGACGCGAGGAGCTATTGCTGATTATAGAGTAATAGCCGTTATACTCAGCGATAAGACGATGTTACTTGAAGGTGTTGGTGGACGAATGAGAGTCGTTGATGCCAGAGTAGAAAATATGTAACACGTAATTAGATCATCCATAATAATTATAATGTCATATCATCACACTAGTGTTACCCTGACTCCTGGTCAGATTAAAAGGCTACAATCAGCATCAAAAAATAACTGTGGAATAAAAATATCGCTAAAAAAAAGAACAGATGAGCGGTTCAAATAAATTATCGTTGACCGAGCGTCAATTCAGAAACTTCAATGAAGCCAAAAAATTAAATAAAGGTGTAAAACTTAATCTTTCTGAGGGCGCCATCAAAGACATCGCTAAGACGGGTGGTATATTTCCATTTCTCGCAGCTATACCAGCATTAATAGCCGCTGCAGCCCCAGATGTTGCAAAAGCAGCTGCATTAGGTGCTGTTGGAACCGCTGCTGGAATGGCATTAAAGAAAGCAACCGGACAGGGAATAAGAAGAACATCCAAAAAAAAGGGAAGAGGTCTAAGATTACCAGGGACCCCGTATTCTTACGGAAAGGGTCTAAGACTTCCCGGGACAGTTTACTGATATCGCCTATGTCCAATTTTGATTTACTCGACGCTGCTAAAAAACTAAAACTAAAAAACTTCAGAGGTGTTTTTATGCGCGATCAATTACCTAGAACTGCTAGCAGTTCTGAAATTGGTATTATTAATCTCGATAAAAACTCTGGACCAGGCACGCATTTGGTTGGATATGCAATTGATCCACGTGGAATTATTTATTTCGATTCATATGGATTAGCGCCACCTAAGGAATTTCTTCATTATGTCAGCAATAATATTGCTCCAATTTGGTATTCAACGTTACCAACACAAACATTAACTGATCCACCAATATGTGGTCGTGAAGTACTTAATGTACTTGATGCTATATCAAAATCAACAAAACCACCTCATAAAGTCGTGCATGAATATACCACATTGTCACATTTAAACAGACATTGATAAATATAATGGTAGATATTTACGGAAGATCTACTCGTGGTAAAGCTCAGCAGCAAGGTGATTTATCTAAATATGCAACTATTGATCAGCTCAGAAATGAAATTGATGATTTATTAAATATTACAAGTGTGGATCAAAATGAAGTCGTTGTTTTTCAGGATAAACAAGGACGATTAAAAACGAGCAACATACAACTGCCAGATGTACTCATACGAATTCCTACCGCAGTTGTTGATAATATCGTTATTTTCTCCGATCAAGGTAAAATACAAGATTCTGGTAAGTCAGTTAACCATTTTATCAAGCGAGCTGGTGATTCATTCACGGGTTACATTATCATGAATCGAAATAAAATTATAGACCTTGGAAATCCAACCGTAGATACAGACGCCGCAACAAAAAAATATGTCGATGATCAAGAATCTAAGTACGTGTTAGTCAACGGTGGTATAATGCGTGCATTTCTCAACATGAATAATAATGGTATTAATAATCTTAGAACACCAGAATCTGATTTTGACGCTGCAACGAAGAAATATGTAGACGATAGCAACATTCCTACGACAACTTCGCTAAAAACAATCAATGACGAAATGACCACACTCAATGGTACTTTTACTAGACATGTACAAACGTTTTTAAATTTTCGTAGAAACATAAACAAATCTGTACATGAATTTTTTGGTGATCCACCAATCGCTGACATAAAACTAGCCGACGTTAACATGAAACTCAATGATATTGTTAGTGGAATACCTAATATTGTTCAAAAAACTAATCTGATTAAAATTCCTCACAATCAGATCGTCAATATCGTGTACACAGTAGCATCAGGATTAACAACATGGTCACAGCAAAATAACACTATTAAATATACCGCGAAGGTTACTGGTTTGTATAGACTGTCTATCTTTAGCTCTGCAAAGTTTAAAATTTATACTACAACATTTCCGTGGCGTCATTCAACTGATGCTTTCTCTGGAGTTGTATCTATAGTGTTAAATAAAGATGCTGAAGAAATATTTTTACTGGAAGCAGATGATCAAACAATAACCGCAACGTCTTACTGGTGGTGTTTGGAATTTGTAGCTGAAACACCACAATTAGTCACTTAATATAACAATAATGGATCAACACCAAAGACCTCAGTCCTACATCGACGTTCAACGTTACAGATACAATCAAGTATATGAACGTCTGACTAAACTAAAGGATTTTATTGATTATTATAACATAAAAATAAAAAAATACAAAAGGCGTATAGTTGTCATCGATGTAGTTGTTTACTCGGTTTCTGCTGTTATTGCTGGAACAGGATTATTATTATCAACATTGACGATGACAGCACCTGCTGTTATAACCATCATTGTTTCAGCATCAACGACTATTGCTGGTGTTCTCGGTATTATAGCTAAAAAGATAGATACCTGTACAAATGCTAAATTGCACGATTATATGATTAAATTACATACAGTGACAGAGGCATGTTCTAAACTATCTTTGTATATTTCTTCATGCGTTAGTGATGGTGAAATATCCGATACTGAATTTGCGATGATGATGAAAACCTATGATGATGCGTTTAAGGTGATCGCTAATGATTTTAACGAATTAAATAATAACGATAATAATAATGACAGACAGGGAATTACTTCAGCAGATCGTCACTAATACGACTCCGTCAAAAACTACAATGATTTCTTTAAGTTCGACCAATCCTGAATTTAGCGTTAACTTTCCAACCGCAATTCCTGCAAAGGAAATAGCATTAGCATAGTTACGGGTTTATTATAGCTGGCCTAATATTAGATCAAAACCATTTGGTGGACTACAGCCAAATAATTCATTAGTATTCGCAAATACGAATAAACCTGATGGAACTCCTGGTTGGCAAGTAGTTAGTATTCCAACTGGTAGTTATCAGATAGAACAGATCAACGATGAATTTCAACGCAGAATTAAATCTATTACAGGAAAAGAATCCAAAATAGCAATTACTGTTTACGAACCAACATTATCAGCGGCGATTGAAATAAATTCCCCTGATTATGTTGTAGATATTTATCAAAGTTCGATTAGATCTGTGTTAGGATGGCCAGATATTCCACCGGTTTATCAAGGACCACTAGAACCACAACGATCTGATTTCGTCACGGATAAAAGAATATTTAAAAACCTTCCAGAATATCGAAAAGTTAAAGATGCTTATCCATGGCAAAAATATTTAGGCGATGAAAGAGTTATACATTATATAGATAGAATAGAAAGCTATTTTACAAAACAAATTGATGGTAAAAAGGTAAAATAGAAGTACTTGATATTGATGAAATAAATTCATATGCTAATATAATTAAATCTGAACATGAACGTGTATTTAATAATCTACGAAATTTATTTTCAAGCATTAATGTTTCTTACAACGATGATTTAAAAAATCAAATAATTGCCTCAATACAACATTTGAATCAAGTTGCTTCAGACCTAGAGTTTATGAATAATGTTATTGTTAACAGAGAAAAACATTTATATAAACCAGAAACAAATAAATATGCTGTAAGTTTCATAGTTAATGATGACGATCCAAAACAGCGTGTTCCACTCAATCGTTTATTTACAGCAGTATTTCTTAAACATTTCGGAATTACGCGAGAACAACTACCAACATTTATAATTCCCGGATTTAACTCTGAAGAGCTAAAGAAATCATTTAATGATTTTATTGATGAACAGTTTAAAAGAATATGTGATTCATGGAGAAAATTAAGCCCACCACCAGTTATTCTTAAACATAACAACGATCCATACGGTGGAGGCCGTCATATATCGCCAGGCATTGTTAATATAACATCAACGATCGCAGTCAATCTAGTATGTGATGTAATTGATGGCAGCTATCAAGTAGACCTTGAGAAATCTAGCCACAGCAGTGGCACTGCGAAGCAAGGTTATATATTATATACATTCAGTCCTCAAGCTCCCCCCCCGGGTGGTTAATTGTATCTGAACCAATTAACCCCGTTTATCTACGTGTACATAATCCATTATTGTCGAGAATAAATTTCAAACTTACTGACCAGACAGGATACATTTTGGATCTACGAGGAGAATCACTTAATATTAATTTGTATATACGCTCGTAGAGTAAATATTGCAGTTGTCGTACTTATACTAATGGAACCCAACAGTACATGTGATAGCGCACCAACATTGTTTTTGATAATAATAAGTATTTTTACATATTGTTCGTTTAGCGAATAAATTCTTTTGCAATCGGCGCATTATTCAGAAAATATTATAGATCTGAGAAAATTTACTTGTTTTATGTTATTTTTGCTTGTTTTATGTTATTTTTGCTTGTTTTTTTTAGTCATTTTTGTTCGTTTTTTGCTTGTTTTTTAGTCAAATTTCTAATTTCGTACGGGTCAAACCCCCAGGGTTTCTCTAAATGATTTTCGTGTTTTTTGACATTTTTGCGAAAAAATAACAGATTTCGAGCAAAAAACAACAAATAATCATCACAAAACGAACAAAAAATGATCAAAATTATACATGTTTGAGAAGAAAATGCTGAAGAACACGAAAATCATTTAGAGAAACCCTGGGGGCTTGACCCTCAAGGTTTCTAAAAATCTAGTAGATTTTCGTTGATTTTTAGGCACTTTTCATGCAAAAAACGAGATTTTCGAGCAAAAAACCAGCAAAAAACGAGGTTTTTGAACAAAATCAGCGAATCCAAATATTTTAATCAGTACAACATTCTCTGATTTGTAACAGCTTGTAGAATCCTTGGCAGGTCTCTATCTACACATTTATTATACATTGTCTCTCAAAACGCAGATAAAAATTATTTTTTTCACTGTAATTGATTATATAATGAAGCGCGATAACTCTGCTCTGTCTCTGTAGAGCAAATTAAACGATTATCTCCCTACTAAGTGTTATCTATAATCGAGGTATTTCAGTCTCTGTACGGACAATATATATATCGTTTTAAGATAATTATTTAGTGATCTATCTGTTCTCTTTAAGCATCGCTGTTAGTGAAACAGCAATTTGTAACAGAGAGAGAGATATTGATGCATCTTTTGACTCTGATAACCTTAAATTCACGTCGTTTTATACAATGCGCTGAATCTCAAATCAAGGTTATTTTTAGCTCGTGTAGCACATGTATTATTTACGTAACGAACGATATTTGCGGAATCGGTACATTGATTATATTATTATATGAAAATGTACCGATTCCACAAGCACTTATATCATATGTGGAATCGGTACAATTATTATATTATTATATGATAAATGTACCGATTCCACAAGCACTTATATACCAAGTACGTAGAGTTATTTTTAGCTCTAACACATGTATTTTGACCTTAACGAACGATAACTCATACAGAAAATGTAATGTGCGATTATTTTATTAATTTTGAAAAACTGAAGTAAATTCACGCTATAGTTCTACATTCTATTAGTAATACAAGTCCTGTGAGACAGCGCAAATATTTTATATACTTAAATTTAACTGTATTATTGATAAGAGAGCGATGGCCGAAGTGGTAATGCGGTTGGACGTAGATCGAAGTTCTGCAGACTCTCGCGTGTTCGAGTCTCCAAAAATGCTAAAGATATATTATCTTGCATTTGGCGACTGATGATATTTAATTGGGGGGCGCAAGCAACCCTTGAGATTTCATGTACCCCTCACCATGTTGAACAACGTGGTGAGTGTATTTTTGCATTTACCCGGGGTTTGATTTAGAGGGGGGTTTACATGAAATCGTAATGCCTAGACTTTGTGTCTATGCGCTTGCGCCTCCCAAAATAAACAGTAGGGTGATGTGAGCTCGTGACCTTGTGACCTCACTGAAGGGTACCCACATAGGGGCATTCAGAAAGAATGTCCGCTGGACCAAAAAGTCTCAATAAGATGCCTGTGGACCATAAGACAGGTCTTAACCATGAAGAGTGCCCATACAAAAAAAAAATCAGGCAATAGATGCCATATAAAAAAGGGACTCTTAGGATCTTATTGGTAAAGGCTTTACCAGCAGAAGGGACCCCAGTGGAATGGTAGACCGAATGTCATCGCTGCTGTTTATTTTTGATAAAATAAAGACCAAAGTTAATTATTTTTTATTTTAAAGAAATAAAAAATATATATATAATGAACTATGAAAACATTAATGATATTATTTCTGCTATTGAAAAATTAAAACATGACGGAATAAAGATATCTGATAATCTTGATCCTCAGAAAATTATGTGTGATTTTGAATCATTACAGCAACGAAAATTTGAAAATAAATACACATTACCTTCCAATTACAGATTCGTGAAATCGATTTATCAGTCTATGTTAGAATCCTTGGCAATGGTAAACGACACACAAGTAAAGCTATTTGCACCTCTTGCACGTTCAATCGAAAATATCAGATCCGAACTATCTCGTGAATACGAAAGAAAAAAATTATGGACAATCGTATAATGCAATTGAGAAAGATTATGTTATCTGATTCTGTCAAATGTGACACTGAGAGCAGCGATAGTGAAGGTGGACCTATAACTGTGGTGATTGCTAAACAAAAGCCTTGGCAAAATTGACAGTTGAAGAGTTATTTGACGTATTCAAATATTATCTGCTGGTTGTATTTTATTGAATATGCAGATTTGTATGTTTTATTTGCGACAAATTGTACCGATCGTGGATGTATGCCAAAATATCTACCTGAAGCGTTTATTGATGGGAAAGTCATTTCTTGGTCTGTTTCTGCATTTATGGATTTAATAGCTCTCTTTACGAATACTTTACACGCTCCTGTATTTCCACGTCTAGAATTCTGACTCGGTGTAATAGCTTGCAGGTTACATAGATGATTATTCTGGGGATTTCCATCAAAGTGGTCAACTACAAGTCAGTTTTTAATCAATCCAAAATAACATTCAAAGATGAACCTATGTGAGAAATAAATTTTACCTCTACCAACACTGAATGTAAAATAACCAAATTTATGAAGACTACCGACTGGTTTTTTTGATCGGCAGTTTCTGATCACGCCATCACGAGACGCTTCATAATTTTTGATGATCGGATGTGCTACAAATTCGTTTTGCTCCATTTATATAATAATATTATTTGTCTAAATCATTATTTTGAAATCTGGCCAGATAATCCATTGCGGTTTTTATAGGGGATTTACCTGACAATGTCAAGATATTATTTTTTTTTTCATAATAACGTTTTAATTCTCTATATTTTTTACCGCCGCATTTTACACATAACTGAGTTTTTCCTCTGACTCCAATACCACACTGAACACATGGTTTTGGTCCTATACTTCCATGTTTGATACTCTGCATGTGATTTCCGCAGTATTCGTTTACACATGGTTTATCACAATGAGAGATATGTCCAAGTTTAAGCCAAACGCACTTATTCCTTGTTTGAATCATTATATATATACTAAAATTCAATTTAAATATTTGTCTTAATTATAATAATGGAGGAATTATCTGAAGTTGAACCTTCCCCTCCTAGATTTGATCTTGACAGACTACCAGAATATAAATTTAGTGTTTCGATGCAAGATCTAGCTTTAACTAATGCGGATATAACTAACGTATCCGTGAAGCCAAAAAGGAATTTCGTGATGATGGTGCTGCTCATGTGTGGTCAACATTCAGGATCGGAAATACTGTTAATATGATGAATGACAAACGAGGAAAAGTAATTATTAACCACCTTGATAATCAAAAATATTTTATTTTAATAAAATTTATTATAAGTACAGATGACGATATTTGGATTATTCGTGATAAGCGTGATCCAGTACATGTACAGTCGGGAAATAATATTGTTCTCTTAAATAATAAATCCAAACCTGGAATACTGACTGGTATTGATAAGCCCTATTATGAACGAGAGTTATCCTGTGACTGCTGTTGTCTATGCAATACATCCGCTGAATGATAAACCTGACGTTAAGGATCTCAAACCGATGAGAGTGTCGAGAATAAACTGTGTAGCTGAACGAGTTACAGAACATTTTACAAATGCGATACGTGGTAATGGCTTGACTGATTTACGACGTAAAAAAATAAATACATGGGCAGAAACAGTTAAAGATACTGGAGCATCTATTAAAGATGTTGCTGGGCTGGGAAAGCTATTAAAATTTCCAATAACAGTGAGGACGTTAACAGGAGAGATTTTGTATAAATCAAAATATGAATCAAGAGGAGCTTCGATAGATATCGTTGATCATAACGCACGTGCATGGACTAATGCTGTAACAATATTTCCACGAGACAGAACGGTTAAATTTTATGGTGGTCATATATTTGATTTTATCAGAAATATCAGTAAAAGTGACCCTGTGTCTGTTTGGTTATTTCAAAGTTCAGAACATGATTACGATCAATTTGTACGGCCTAATGGTGATATTTATCGTACAGAATCTCTTCACGAAGAAATGAGAAATCTTGCGCTGAAATATACTTTTGACGATATCAAGGTTGGAGAATTATTAAATAATTGTTTTACCGCACCATCGGTTGCTGCCCATTTCGCTCAGGTGAAAAATTCATGGAAACCGACACGATCGGAATTTCTTGAAGATGTCCAGAAAAGTTGTATAGAATATGGACACGGTGGATTATGGAATACCAAATACGACTATAGTGACGTTATCTCAGTTGATATGGTAGCATGTTATCCTGGGAGTTTTCTTGGATATGGAGAATGTTCTAAATACTTTAAGAGATTTGGACATCCATCACATGAGATGACCAGAGTAGCGATAAATGGACCCTTACCAGATTTTGACTTAACCGGATTTGCCTATATAGAATCATTCGAGTTCGCAGAAGATCTCCATGCTATTACTTATGTTTAGTTTGGAAGACATTTTTCAGAAAAATGTTGGGTTCCAATAGTACTATTGCGATATATGCTTGATGCTGGAATTTTAATATCGTTGAGAGTAAATGAAGCAATTATATCATATAGTCCACAGAAGCAAGTTTGGTTACCAGAGCCTGTCAATGATGCCAGGAAAGAATTCTCTGATCTTGACGAAGATGACCGTAAATGCACGGACGATGAAAAACTTGCAAAAGATCTTGGTAGAAAGATATTGAAGTTGAAATTCCTGGTGCCTTGGTTCCACCAAGGATACAAAATCTTGTACTGAATGATATAGTTTTGGTTGCTGTTGATGTTGTTGAAAGTGCACTGAGCATGGATAAATCTCCATGGACGTTAGGATACGCTATAACGATCCATTCTTCACAGGGATTAACTATCTCTGATACAAATATCTGGATTGTAGATGATCGGATCGAATGGTCGAATTTAGTCTATCTCGCAGTATCTCGTGTCAGAAGAATATCTCAACTGCATAGGGTTATTATAAATTTTACAGAAAATAATGATCAAACTGTTAATAATGACATAATAAGAAAAAACTATCTGGTTATAAACAATGTGACAAAAAAAATAATCGTGATTTTGATATCGATACTGAATTTATTATAACACTAAAACAACGACAGAATATCCATTGTGCAAGCTGTAACTGTAATATGTTATGGCAATATTCGAATAATAATCCAAGACAATTTACCGTAGACAGAATTAATAGTAATCTTGGTCATATACGTGATAACGTGATGCTAACCTGTCTTGAATGCAATCGACGTAGAGGTTCTGGTCATGTAATTGTATGTGGTGGTAATTGTGTATCCGCAGGAATTACTTGTAATTGTTCACGCACAAATCCATGTTGAGGGGCTGTAGAATCTAGTCTGTAGATTGGAGGTCTACCAGTGGATCTAACCACGCTAGAAATTGTGTGTGTAGTCACGCTCCAGACAGGATCAGTTGCTCTTTTTTTACCACCTTCAAGTTCACCAGGTTCTTATAAATATCTTACAGTTACATTATCTAATACTGGTTGTTCACGGCGTTGTCCGTTATCGCTACGGGGTATATATTTTATTGTAATCGCATTAGAAGGTTTCATGGAAGTTGCACGAGTAATTTCATTATTTAATGCAGCTATCACACTTGGTAACCTTGCAACCCATTCACGAGATCGCTCACCGGACTTAAAGTCAGTAGATATTTCCTTTGCGTATTGGTATCCAAATAACCGCTCAGCAAGTGTTCGATTAAATCGTTCAACGATTGCCTGATCACGATGAATTTCAGTATGTCCTCGTCTGATTTTAACATTATGTCGCTTCATCAATGATGATACTGCACCAAGAAATTCTTTGCCAGGATCAACCTGTAATAGCTGTGGCCATCGTAGACCACCACGCTGATAAATTCGTTCAAACGCAGATGCAACTTCAGATGCTGTCTTTGTTGATAATGGTTCCGCTTCTTTATATCTACTTGGAACGTCAACAACAGTTAATGCGTATTTGTATGTGCGTGATTTTCGTCCACGTGTTTTAATAGTATCGTGCGGTAAAAACAAAATATCTGCTTGATGAACTTCATTAGGAACGCTGACATCAAAATGTGCGTATTGAATTTTTTTTAGGTGGACGTAGATAGATTTGCCATATTGCCTGTCGTGCTAACCACGCTGCAGCAACATCACGTGAGACTTTTGCTGCTCCAGCAAGTTTAGTAATCGCTGCTTTGCCTCTCCAATATCCTCTCGGGGAATAATAAATGGATTCCATTATAATAGTTATATAATTAATTACCAGCCCCTAGCATTATTTTACCTTTCATGGCAGTTTTTACTAGAAAACTAGCGAGTTTTTCTCTGAGAGATTTATTAGGTATAGAATTTAACGCATGAATCAATTTCACATCTGCGAGATGCCGTTGCTGCAAATCTTTACTTTTATACGCAATCATGAACATGACATGCTTGATCAATCTTATTTACTGGATGCTCTCCTGGTCTTGGTTGATCTTGATCATCAAGTCGGATATCAAGTCGAGTTCCAGGACCACAATAATTATATCCAGGAAGGTGTTTCTCACCGGGGTATTTAGCCCATGGGGTTCCTGGTAATTTCCCTAATGAAGCGGCTATATCTCCACCGTTATTTATCGATGAAATAAATTTATATTTTTTTGTGCCACATTTTACACACCTGCCTGTAAGTGCGCGTCTTTTATTTTTTGTTGTTATTGTCGTTAATCCAGTGGTATCGGTTGGTGCTCTGCATCGAACACAATATAAACTCATATTATTTTATTATATGGATATAATTGATTTCTCAGCGACACGAAAACAAGAACCAGTAAAGCACCATCCAGCGCTTCCGAATTCTATCAGAATGATTATAATAGGTCCATCTGGATCTGGTAAAACACAATTATTACTTAATCTAATAATGCGATGGCTCAAGTGGGATAGGTTATATTTGGTAGCACCATCTGTAGATGATCAGCGGTGTTATGGGATACTTAAAGATTTTAATGAAAATGCAAAAATATTGGACGAAGATGGAAACGAGGTTATTGATTTTATTACCGATATCGATGAGGCACCATCTGTAGATGATCTAGATGGACTTATTAATAATTTAGTAGTGTACGATGATGTTATGCTGGATAAACAATCCAATCCAGCTAGAATATTTTCTCGAGGTAGACATAAAAATACTGACGTGATTTATGTTACACAACGATATACCCAAATACCTAAGGTAATCAGAGATAACTGTAATATTTTGGTTGTGTTTAATGGAGTAGATAATTATACTCTGCAGAATATTTATTATACTTTGTGTTCAGGGGACATGGACATGATTAAATTTAAAAATTTCTTTTCAAAAGCACAATCTGTTCCGTTCGGATTTATAACGATAAATTTACATGATCCAAGATCTAGATATCGTGTAGGTCTGGATAAAATATTTGGTCCTTGATTTTATCAAGGTAGCAGCAGAGAGGGTGAATGACCAATACTGAGTGACCAACGCGTAAATGAAATCGCAAAAAAATTTGAAAAAGAAAATACGTCAATGGATAACAAAACTGAGCTAACCCAAACGATTTATTATCCGTTCTCAACCGTATGGAAATAATCTCGGTTAGAGGCTTTGGTTTAGCGTCATTGACCTTTTTTTTAGCCTTCGTAGGAACCTTTATTTTTTATAAATAAGGTCTCCAGCAAAGTGGTCTGTTCACCCTCTCTGCTGCTCTGTTAAACGACTGTATAGCAGAATGACAATCAAACTCGGTCAAAATCTCATCAATATCAAACAGCATACTGATTTTGGTTGAAATGTATTACTAATTACCGGTAAGTGAGTTATTGTGCGGCAATGAAGGTGTGTGGGTCTGTTAATCAGGGATGACAATTCCAATAAACGGTGATGCAGAATGTTCACAATCAATCCGTTCAATGGCTCATGGATATCAAACTGTATACCAAATATTGTCATCAGTTAGATTATGGAGATCACATTAAAAGACACCCAAACTCTCTGGATATAAAGCCCATAAACGGAGATAAATATTCTCTCTATATACATGATTTGGATGCATTACTGTTGGCTAAAAAAGTATAGCAACTTTCATGCAGTAATGTTCACTCTTGATTCACATACAAAAAGAGTACGATTCATACGTATTTCTTTGACAGACACCATCATATATGTAAGGTTTACATAAAACTTATGAACATTGCTATACTTCTCATTTATTAAAATCAATAGATACATACAGTGTTTAACTGGCAGAAATTTTACAGCTTTTTACTAGAGAATTAAATTATTTTGATTGAAATTTGTATCTGTTACAAAATAACAAAGCATTCTGTATTCATATGGTATTCAACTTTAGTTTTTGTACTTCTTGCAACCAATGATGGCACTATATGATGTCATTTGTATACGAGAAATATAACATGACAGTTTCTTTGTGTCTTCTTTGGCCTTTTTGATTAAAAAAACCCGAAAGATTAGATACCTGACATTTCCCAGAGCCCCTGTGTCCACAGTCAGGTTATCTTCAGTAAATGGGCTATCATCTCTCTCCTCTTTATTTTTAAGATTCAATGAAAAGTCTTCACCTTGCAAAGAAGACGTGCTCATGCGAATGTAAGACGTCTGTTTGCTCGTGCCACTGCAATAATAAATCGAATTTCCAGCCCGAGTAAATAGCCATACCTTTATTTCAGACATGCCAAAAGATACGATAGTTGGCTATAAATAAATTCCCAACATAAAAGGTCTTCTAGATTCAACAGTAAATATGGTACCTGGAAGCGCGATACTTGTCTGGATACAGGTAATAAAACAAGAAAATAACTCCATTTTAAGCATGCATAGACAACTATAAATTTTCCATAAATACGTTTTCACTTTTAAAGATCTTATCTGTACTTTTAAAATTCCCCTAGATGTCTATAGTAAATGTCGTACCTGGACACGCGTACCTGCCATAATGTAATGCATGAGAAAATACCCATTCAAGAAGTAGCCAGACAAGTGTGTTATGAAAAGTGCCTATGTACTTGACTCGATTTTGAGCTTACACGTCAGCTGTAATTGTTCTTGTATAAGCCACTTGTTTATATTAGATGAGACAGAAGTTTTACCTTTGTTTTTACTGAAAATTTCAAAGACACAACCCAGTTATCCCTTTCTATTCAGCTTGTTTTATGTGTTTATATTCTGTTGAAGAATCCTGTGAAATCAAAATGTTTCATATGATCCAATTAGACAAATGTGTAAAGTAAACGGTAAGATCGTCGAAGAAGTCTTGAAAAAATTTGTGTCGTCGTTTGGAATGTGGAAATAAGTATGGTAGAAAGCAAAGTAAAACAAAAACTCCCTTTCTCGTACTCTAGGTATAGTCAAAGAATATTTACGTTTAAATTCATGCAGATTAAACTTTGTTAAATTTAATTTCCAGCAAAATATATATATATATATATATATATATATATATATATATATATATATATATATATATATATATATATATTAAGAATTTTGCAAATATGCTCAACTTTTAGTCGTTATTGTTTTCTTGAAGTGATTGCAATAGATTAGTTTTACAAGTTTTTGCAAAGTTCAAAACTTGATAAAGCAAAACTGATCTTGTCAAAACTAATCCATTTTTTTCTGTAACTAACGAAACATGACACTGAGGATAACTCAAAACTAGGCTAAGGGTCGATCGGTCTGCGCTGACATGTTTAATTCAACAGCATCGTCTAGGAAACAGTTTGGGATTCGAGTCTGTCGTTAAAGAACGACAAGTCGTAGCCCTCGACGATTGAATAGCTTCTATCATGTCTACATACTGATACAACTTATAATAATGAAAAAGGTCTTGCAGTTTGTTTCGTTAGCGTCACGATACATTGAATTCATCTATGTTATGGAACTAGTTACGAATTAATACAAGTTTCGGTATTGTAGGGACTGAAAGGCGGAAAGCAAGCCAGCCAGCCAGCCAGAGATAGATATATAGATGGATGGATGGATAGATTCTTTATCTATTCTGTTTGTGCGTCTTTTAAATAAACTGAATGTTACGTGAAGGGAACAAAACTAGAAATTCTAATACGTACTCGTGCTTGCTTTCTGGATGTTTCATTTCAAATAACGTCTTTGCAAATACCTGTATAATCAAAGTAGTATAGATGTTTAAGCAATAAGTAATAGAGGCGATACAGCAATATTTATCATCTGCTATTTCACTGTCATAAAGCCATAAATTACCCTATTGTAGATGAGATAGTTATAGATCTAGGAACTGATATAGACAAATCATCATGACATGACCTGACTGTAGACAATAAAACTGTATAGTCGTAAACAAACTGAAGAATGAAAACTAATTAAAAAGTAGATTTCTATGCATTATCCAAAAAGAAGTTCCTTAATTAACTTGAATTTATTGCAGCAGATTAGTATTTTACAGCAAAACTACTCTGCAGTCAGATACTGCACCGTTCTGGAAAACCGTTGTTGCCTATTCTGACATCGTAGAGCGGGTATCGGTGAATCTGTTAATCCACATGTTGCTTATAATCAGTTTACATCGGCATCTAATATATATTTCCTGAGATATATATATATATATATATATATATATATATATATATATATATATATATATATATATAAATTATAATATGCTATGGCCACATGTGCCACGTTAACGTGTGAATAAGCGGGAGCAAATATTTCATTTGATTTATCGCACGTAACTTTAAAAATTGGGTAAAATCTTTTATCTTGAATCATTCGGTCCTATTATTGGATGGCTGGTAGTTTAACTCTCCACAAAATGAGCGTGTATAAATATTTACCTCTCCATTTTCAGGTGGATCGCCATTTCCGAATGTGCTAGTTACGAACAGTAAAAGCGCTTCGTGTTCAAGATCAATGGAGTCATAGGCATCCATTGATAGCACCTGGAATGAGATCAACATTACGTAAGACACAAAGCCTGTTGTATACAATAAATCAGTCAGTGGGCATATAAGTACTGGAACTAATCCGGACATTACTCATTCACTTAGTGCATATGTCCTATGAACCTTTTTGGTATTTTTATTATGAGGCAAAATTTCTGAAACAGAACCAGTCTAGAAATTCCACAGTACATGAATGTCATTTCTTGACAGCCAAGAGTGACAATTGAGTTTCATTCTATGCGTCCTGTCACTAATTCTTTATCTTATACATGCAAAGATCAAATAATTCTCACTTGCATCACAAAGGTTTTCAAAACGGAATGGTTATCTCCTCAGAACGTCTCAGAGTAATACCAGAAATACTCTGACGTAGGTTCATTCGGTTTTGCTTAGGAGATAAACAGGTTACTTAAATTTCTGCGTCAGGCTAACCTTTGCTAGAGGAAATATTCTTACCGAGAAAGCGAGTTCAACTGACCATAGAAAAGGCCACGTTTCCTGAGAAATTCATCCTTGCTGAAGGTCCATGGAATACTGACCGCATAAGCAAACCCTAGACATGACGCGTGTTGTTCCTTACAGCCCTGTTTACACAAGTCATCAATCAATAGCGAGTAAGGGATAAGTCTGCCATTTATTATCCATTCAGTTTGGCCTGGTCATTTACAAAGTAATGATCCAAACCATTCAGTTTGGCCTGGTCATTTACAGCAAAATGATCTCGACCATTAGTTTGGTCTGGTCATTTATGAGATAATGATCCAAACCATTCAGTTTGGCCTGGTCATCCACAACATAATGATCCAAACTGACTCGAGCAATCCTTGCAAGGAAATCTTTGAAAAAGTTCCAGAAAGATCTTAACATGGTTGACGAAATTTCGAGCTTTGTGTTGGGCAGACAATATCTGTTGTAGAAAAGAAGATCTTTCTTCATTTTTCCTGTTTTGCGGCCGGTCGATGGATTGCAGCCATAACGGCAGTAAATTGTTCATAGAGGACCTGAAATGGTTGTTTCTGAGATATGAATGAATTAAAGGAGTTGAACTGCCAAGAACTGCATTCAGCGAGTGACATTTTGTTTATTATTCTAACAGTATTATTTATTTTGTGTCTGATGGACACAAGTTTGAGATTTTATTTTTCACGTTACCCGTACAGACTTGGTGTCACTCAGTGACTTGACTAAGTTACATTACCACTACAGATTTGGCCTCAGTGACTTAGCTATATGACGTTAATATGTGATGTGGTACAATTGTTCATGTCAAAATCACAAGCACACTCAAATCACACTTTACCGCCCTTTGAATAGGAAAATATAATAATAAAGACTGTAGTTACGTAAATGGTATACTAGTATGTGGCATATTTCGAAAATTCTGAACAACTGATGCATAATATACGTAAGTAATACAAATGTATGTGACATGATGTTACATATAACGCTAGCGGTAAGAAACGGTATGAGATTTAAAAAAAAAATCTTCTGACCTTTGCATCGAAAGCATGTTTAAAGATCTCGCAGAGAGTCCTAGCAAATCCTTCAGACTTCCCGGTCTCCGTGGCATACAGAATGGTGCATTTCACTCTTCTGGCAAGAGCTTTTCCCATCAGTTTAGCGGAGAATTTTACCGCCCTTTGAATAGGAAAAAATAATAATAAAGACTGCAGTTATGTAATGTGTATACCAGTATGTGTAACATCACATTGATGTGCTCGACATGAAATGAAACTTCAGACACATACTATTTAAGGTATGTGGAGTGTGAAAATTGAACAAAATGATAGACATCATCATATGGTGTACCGTTTTATTTTTTGTAGTACAAAAATTGCATTTCAAAGTATCATCAAATAAACAAAACAGTTAACATCTTATTTAGGTATATCCTTAATTACTAACCTGACTAATTCACGAAATCCAATCTTTACTTTCTTACCTGGCTAGTTGTCGGAATCCAATCTTTCGTCTAGGTTTGTCTGCATTATTTATTTTATCCTTTTCCTTCTTCCACACGTGTGTTTTCCACGGGACCTCCTGCAAACAAAGTATTTTTGTTAATATGGGTTTGGTCTCAATAGATCAATATGCTTTGCATAAAAAATGAACTTCGCTGGGAGGACAAATAGTTCAGCTCAGTGAACAAAGCAAACTTGTATTTACACGTCTGAATGGTAATAGATTTCAATTCTTAATGCTGCTAATGGAGTTCAATACCCATCTCATGTTCTTCATAGAATACGGGCTTTGATAACATTTTCCCCAGACAACATTCATATTCCAATCATCTCAACTCTAAAAATTGAAACGACTCAGTGATGTTCAGATAAATTATGCAATATGTACCAAGTCAACAAAGTTGAATAAAGACTCAATATTCCCTTCTGTAAGTGGCTCGAATCGTGGAATAAAGCCCCATATTCTCTCCTACAAATTGTTTGAATTATGGAGTAAAACCTTACCTTCCAGCCTACATGTTGCCTAAATCGTGGAATAAAGCTTCATATTTACTTCTACAACTTGCTCAGATCGTTGAGTGGTCTTTGTCAAGGAACTCTTGTCTTCTGTTAGCTAAGTGAAATCCTTTTGTTTTCCAATCATTGGTAATAGACACTCTATTTCAGTTCCTTCATGTACTAAATTCATTCTGTACCATTAGCAAAAACTGAGGAGGAGTCCAGAATTGCATGCATGTTATATTTGTGCTGAAGAATATAGAAGATACATAAACTATTTTGTACTAATATAAATGCGTGGGCAATTACAGTTTTTCACATTATCTACGAGTATCTGCAAGGCTTCTTCGCAGAAACTGGCACTTTCTGTTCCTATGATAATTCTGAATCAGTCTTTTGTATTGTTGTTAATTCTACCATTAGAGACCACTGCAAGAATAATCAAAGGCAATAATTTGACGAACATTGCATATCAATTTGAAATACTTTCACAAGGCCAGATGTGGGGGATCCAAGGTTTCCGAACCTCTCCCTCTACTAAAAGAAAAATGGATTCACACACAAACGTACAGTCACTTGTATTTTGGAATTTGACTATCGTTTTATTCTTGAGCACGTTCATTGGGTATTATGCACACTCTGAGTAAATAGACACACGGACTTTTGTTTTGGTACCTTTTCGAGGAAAACCAGGGCCCTTTTGAAATTTTGGAAACCCTATCCCCCAATACTTTACCTGATCCAGCCATGTTTCGATATGAATTTCTGTGGAGACCGAGACGGTTGTTAAACCGGCCAATTTTTCTTTTAAATAAGAAATGGAAAGCATCTTTTCCCGTAAATATTATGTGTTTCTTTAAACAACCATTCTGCACACAATAATTTAGGAAGACCGACAGGGTCGTCAGGGTGGATGGTTGATAATCTCTCTCTCTCTCTCTCTCTCTCTCTCTCTCTCTCTCTCTCAGTACTGATAATTTTTAGACTTCAATCCCATCGGCTTAAGGAATGCTTCCAGAGAAAAAAGGAACATAAGCTTTTAGAGGCTACCGTGGCTGAATTTATCCAGTTTTATGTCAAGTTGAAATTAAAGGCAAGATCTAGGCACTGACAATCTATAAACAATTCATTAGACGAAGATGAGATCCGGGGGTACGGATCAGGCCTTTAAATTATAAAACGCTTGAGCTTGAGCGTGACCTTGATTTTCATTATCAACCAATGAAAACTGATGTTTCACAACACAAATGACAAGCTGAACCTCATCCTCAAGGGTTTGGTGAGGTCCACGTCAATTTAAAAAAATGATTAGAGATGAAGCTATAAATAAGTTGAATGATGTCCGCAGCTCGAGACATCCGGTTTTGCTTCCTTTGCAACGAATTTTGTAAATTTCATGTCTGACGAATACGAGTTTGCGATTGAGCTTTTTTCCTAAACCCAGTGACCAACCGTATAAATAATTTATGACACTGTAGGAGTCTAATCACAGCATGACAGCGAATACTGATGATTTGACGTTGTGACGCTAATAAATGTTAACGTCACGTGATAAAATATACTCTTAATCTATTTCTTTTTCACCTCTGTCTTTCCGTTTTGATTGTACCTGATACTCATATGATGGCTTGAGCTTGTAAAGTAGCATCTCCTGGTGGAAGACAGGCAGTAAGCTGCCACTCATCGGAGGAACAATCCAGACCCAGTCTGCTGGACAACCACCGCGCAGGCGCTGCTCGTTCTCCAAATGCTTCATGAAGGACTCAGCGGCGGCATGATGGTCTGTAATCGTCACGCCCATCCCCTGCAAAATATACAAGAATTCTCTCGGTGAGATCGACAGATAGAATGGACTTTGAACTGAGAAACAAACTTATGTCCGCTAATAGTATTTAAATGAGAACGGAATCTTACGTTGTTCACATTCAGCACCAGTATACGAGATTATTGGAGCGGTCTCTATAAATATTTTTTATAGTTTCTGCATAAATCCCTGTTTGTTTGTACCCCTACCAATTTCAATAACGAAAACCTTTCATGTGATAAAAATGCACAAAACTTAGTAATTTCATTCATTGATTTATAATTTCTAACTTGACTGTGACCAGAGTGGACCTAACAATGCCATCCTCTGCGCCTTTCATGCTTAACGGAGTTTCCATATTAACACGGTGCCATATTGCGTACGCTATGGGCGAGTCTATTTTCCTCAGACAATATAGGGACGTAGTTCATGCTATTCGATAACTGCCGGATAATTCCGTAAATTATGATAAGGCTGAGAGTTTTTGGAGGGGGTACAAACAAACAGGGAGGTATTCAGACTATAGTACTACCCGTATCTGCAATGATACTAGGATGAAGTTAGTATATCTTGGTTGCTTCGATGCTTTTATGACATTTTTCATAAATTATTTTTGATATGTTTAACTATGCCGGTAATAAACACACCGGGTTATTTTCACCATAACTTTAATGTTATGATATCGAGGTTGGAAGCTGAGTGCACTAATCTATTAGGTTGTTTTCAGAAAATGAAATGGAAGGAAACCCGATAAGACCTAAGCTATTACACTTGGTAAGAAAACTAAAGAATGTCTTGCGACTTTTTCCACGAACGAGGCTAATGTAAGATAGGTAAAACTCATTAGAGTCGCTTTGGGTTTTATGCTAAACTTTAATCAGCAAATCAATGAGATTTGTAAATAAATAAATTTGTACTCAAACAAATTTGAAAATATTCCACAGATGAAAGATGACTCCCATCACTTTGAATACGGTCATCTAACATTACTTTCAAAAGTCTCATTATTATGGACAAACTTGAAAACCTCAGTGAAAGAATTCTGAGATTTCTCATTAATTAACCCAAGAACTGTTACTATTTTAAGCACATATGTATTTATGTATGTATGTATGTATGTATGTATGTATAAGTTAATAATTGTATTGTTTATAGTCTGCAGAATAGCTCAAATCAGCTAAATATATCTTATTATATAAATACAAACCGACTCTAATAAAATTTTAATATTGTTTATCAGATGTTTTTAAGAGGGGCAGAAGCTTTAGATAACCATAGGGACAGGAACCTTTATGCATACTATCTTACATTTTTAATGGAGTCTATGGGTGAACAGTTAGAGCATATGCTATGATTTAAAACAAATCATGGTAACGAATGGCAAGCTGACCATATTAAATGTGGGAAATAGCCACAAAAGAGATGTTTATTGGAAAATGAGCTACCCACTGACGAGAAACATTATAATTGATTTTATGTGAAAATGGACCTTTTTAATATCCTGTGTACACATCTTCTGCAGAGAATTGTTTTACTTAAAATAAATAAAATTTACATCGAAACAAGTATGGCAGGCAAATATAACACGAACAGGGTATTGCAAAGAAAAAGAAAAATGATCATTGATGTCCGCGTTTTCTGAGATAACCAGAATAAATATATTTCCTCGGCAAATCATCATACTAAGTCTGCAATGGAAATCACCCATGCTGATGACCCTGAAATAGTACATCAGACAGAAAATAAAAGTATTTCGACCTGGTAACTATACAGCACCGCCACATTCACTTCCACCAAAGCTCGGTCTTTCCACAAGCTCGAGTTCTTCTTGGTGTCCAGCCCCATCTTCTGCGCAACTATCTGAAATATAACGCGTATGAAAAATTTATCATAATCTCATTTTCATCATAATATTTTGTGTGCAAGATATGTGAAGTAATGCTTCGTCCAAAAGCAAGGAATTATAACCATCAGAAGATGACTAAAAACACTTGTGAACAAACTACAACCTATACTTGTGTTACCTCTCTTGTGAACAAACAGCAGACTATATTTGTATTTCCTCACTTGTGAATAAACAGCAGATTACATGTGTTTCCAGTGTGAATGCAAGGTTTAATTATACGAGTCGTATATGATCTTTTGGCTTTCATGCTAATTTTTTTTCAAAACGAGATAATTAGTCTCAAAACACTAAAAGAATGTGGATTATCAATATTTTCGTATTACAAACTTGCATATATACTCACGAAAACTCCTTATGAGCCAATATTAGAATTTTTCAAAGTTTGAACAATTAGCATTGAAGGTCATCCATTCTCAGATACCCAGGGCGAACAAACTGCGCCTTTCTATATTTATCTGCTTTTGGTCCTTTGGCCGGCAAAACCTCGTTTTAAATAAATATTCCTAAGATGGCATGGCATGGACAATAGATTAGTCAATACGACCTATTATAGCAAACCAGGGGCTCTTTTTCCAATGTGATAATAAAATGTTAAAAATGCACTTGCCCCTTCATATGCAAAGATGGCGGTGGTACCAACCAAAGTATCTGTACAAGAATGAGTCTGATAGGCTCATCTTTACAGCACCATCAAGAGCTGACAAGGAGCGGGATGTCGGGTGTGGTGTAGGTACAGTTTTCAAAGCAGTCTGGTTCAGATCCGATCAAATTATTCAGATTCTTTAATGAATTGTTCCTGAATCCGAAAACTTTGAATGTATACAGGGTTGAAGTGGAGTTCAACAGCAACGTGCATCTGAAGATGCAAACCAGTTCTAAGAAAGCCACATGCAGAATTTAGAATAATATGCCTACTTCTGGTACCGGGTATGTAAACAAGCAGAAGCTCTCTCT
>JAECUM010024962.1:0-51853 GCA_016617855.1 Megalonaias nervosa | reverse complement strand
CCATTAACTTTGTTTGCAGTGTTTTTTGTCTTCTGTTGAGATCCCCAGGTCCTTATTTTATACCGTTTTGTGGATATTATTCACACAAAATCAAACATTATTGTGTTTTCGACAGATATCTCTTCTTATAAGAGATTGAAACCCCGACCATGGTGTCTATTGAAACTCTTATAAGAGATTGAAACCCCGACCATGATGTCAACTGAAACTCTTATAAGAGATTGAAACCCCGACCATAGTGTCAACTGAAACTCTTATAAGAGATTGAAACCCCGACCATAGTGTCAACTGAAACTCTTATAAGAGATTGAAGCCCCGACCATAGTGTCAACTGAAACTCTTATAAGAGATTGAAACCCCGACCATGGTGTCTATTGAAACTCTTATAAGAGAATGTACCACGACCATAGCGTCAATTGAAATTACATTCAGTTCAAGTCAATGATAGGTCTAATGATATTTGTTTTATTATATCACACTAAAACAGTACTAGGAAAAGTTATACCTTGTGAAGGAAATGACAAACAAATACTCTTACCGTCGTGTACAAGCTAAATGGAACTAATTTGATTGAATCATGATGTATTTGAAGCATTTGCTATCATGCTATAGGCAATCGTATTAAAACATAATTATGTAGGTATTCATGATCTCGATTTATGGGTAAATATTGCTACTTTTGATAAAACCAATGCATTTTTCATATTAACTGAAAGATGTAGCCTAATGGCTCCTATTACCTCCTCAGTCTCTGGAAGGAAATATTATAACACGTGTACAAACAGTTTCTTAATCTAACTTGCAAATCTAACTTCAAAAGAGTACTTCAGAGAATGATTCTGTAGTAGAGCTTTTCGGTGTTTTGAAAGAATTCTATATCTTCTTATGTTACTTTTATTCTTACAAGCTCAATAGATAAATACATAAATATACCAAAACGAAAACGAATTCGGCATGCACGAGGTGATGAGGAACGTCAGTAAATACTGATCCTATCAGGTTTGAAAGGCACGTTATCGTTTTTATAAAAGCCTTAATCGTGGTGTTGGATGCAAGTATTTACTCATTAGCGGATATATTTTAACCTTAAACTAGTGACTGAACGTATGTCAGCTAGGTGATTTATTTAGCAACTTAGGCCGTTGCAGAGTTTTAATATGTGTGTTGCTTTCAGCATTTGGCTCCATACTTAATTACTTAATTGGAATTTATAACGCGTATATATTTATGAAATCAAATTAATACTTTCATTAAATGGATGAGCCTTATAATATGCTTCGAAGACTCGTCTATCCCTAGTCAGATTAGTATTACTTTGAAAATTCAAACTTAACGAAAAGAAAACCCAAATCACCTTTTGTGGAGATTTGAACTATGTATTCAAGTTCTATAATCATCTTTCATTGATATCATCAAATAAGATTGCAAAATACTGTGAGACATTTGCTGAAGTTAGTGCAACATTTGTTCAGTTGAATTCACATATTAGCCAGATATATTTTAATTTTGCATTCTTTTAAAATTGTTTTAAAATTATATTTCCTAGGAAAGAAGCAATACTTAAATATAGATGAGCCTAATAACATGCCTAAAAGGCACGTCTATTCCTAGTCCGATTTTAGTCTATTTGTTACATACTTTGACACAAAATGCATATTATGTACAACGATTTGGTGTTTTACGGCACAGCAACACAAGTAGGCTGTTTAGTGCCAAGGAATTTAGAGTAAATTTTTTCCGTTATGCATGAGAAGGGGGGGGGGGATGGGAACAGAAAGCAGAAATTGTGTACCTTATTCATTTCATTTTGAAAACGAGATTATTAACACTTTTTATCATTATTTTCATATGTCACTAATGATTAATGTTGTGCAAATTCAACATTTCTTTAGAATCAATAGCACACTGTTGCGAGAATGTTTATAGATGCGTATTATTGCGCCATGGGCGGATCACAATTTATATACCAATAGTATTGGTATATCAATTGGCTTTATACCAAAACTGAAAAGAGTGAAGACAACAAGCTTTGTAAAATTTGACAAATAATTTATTTTCCTAGAATACAAAGTGAAAATTGAGAAAAAAGAACTTACGGTTTGGCGAATTAAATCGAAAAACAATCCAAGAATTAAAGATACAAATCCCAGTAATAAAAAGTCCTGAATAAAATTCAGTTCAAATCCCAAAGAGATCAAAAATTGAAGGCGATGACGTGTCTGTTATAGCCTGCGTCGTACTGATGTGTCCATAACAGTCTCTTGTTGAATCACATAAATATTATTCCAAGTTTGAATTCAGTATAAATTCCAAAGAATGTCTTTATATAAGAATTGTCAGAGCATCTTTGTATTTCCAGAGAAAATAATTACTTGAATTCAATAAGTTGAAGAAAATATCAGCTGAAACGGGGCACAACATAATACTATTTAAAGTGCCAGATGTTAAAGCACAACTGGCAAAAATTCTGACAGTCACAAGATAATGAAGTTCTCTGTTTGACCACAGGTCACAAATTATCATTATCTAAAAACAAGCATTACCTAATGGAAATTAACTTTCTAGCACGATTTAATGAGCCTTCTTTATTTAAAACATTATACCCTATAAAATTCACTTTGAAATCCCCAAAACGCTGACCCAAATGAATATGTTTACCTGAAGAATAATTTGGTCAATGAACTCATACCCATAGAGGATAATGAAGCTATTATTAGTTGTTTACATCAATGAAATAGAAAAAAAAAAAATAAAAAGTCAATCAGATCAAACAGAATTGAACTCAATTTTGGACAAGGTCAAATCCAGTAAACAATGTTACATTACAATAACATGTAATGGAATAACAATATTCAAAACTAACAGACAAATAATTAAATTAAATATACATAACAATAGTGTGTGGTTAACTTTTGTTCACTACTGTAGATTGTTCTTTAAAGGTCTACTGGTGTACTCACACAACCTTCGTTTATGTGATAAATTTAATCTTCTAGATGTGATTTTTAAAGGTATTATGTCAAATACATCCTCATTAATGGAAATAATGACTACAAAACATCGATTTGTTATCGCACAAGGCAGCACTCCCCTAGCCGATTTTGCGTTCGGCAATTTCCTTAAGACAAAGCGGAGGCGACGTGATGTACGGAGCAATGTATTTCTACTTTCCACAGCTACACCAATATACATGGTAAATATACTCCAACATTCATTATTGTGTTAGACAGAAAACATGTGGGTAAAATGTATGAGAAGTTCTTGCATTTTAAAGTACAAAATATAAGTATATGTCATACATGATTAGATTTATGTCTCCCTTTTGTATCACAATAATTAACATTTAATCAGGAATGTATTATTCTCAAGATTTGTTTCCCCATAAATATGTATACTTCCTCTGCCACTAGTATTATACACCTAGATCCTCAGAGACAATATATGCTTGCTAAACATCTGGATACACCAGGTCTCTGATTACTTTTTCGTTTCAATAAATTCTTCAATTTTACTATCTGTGGAGGGTAGTAAACAATCACACTCAAAGTGCATTCGGGGTCTGCATTTCATCACGGTTTAAAAGAACAAACTTGAGTCATGAAGCTAATAAAGTATTTATTTTTCTACTCCTCTCATTGCCTGAGTATTAGTGTTTAACTTTAAACACCACTAGTTACTGATGAGCCAAGCTCACATGAAAATCTGGTCTGAACATATCCAAGGTTCGCCCAAATTCGTGCCCTTCTATTTTCATTATAAAATTGAAATAGCATTTACGAAAGAATAATAACAATATTTGCCACAATGATAATAGTAACTACCAGAATGAATAACTCAAGCGCTGCTCAGCCTCACTATGCCCTATGTTTTCTTTAGGGTCGTCGTCCTCGTCCATGTTCTTGTTTCGTTGGTGCTGTCTAACCTCAGCGAGCAGAATCTTCTTAAGATTCATTACGTTCGCCATCTTCTAGGAGTTCACCTTTCTCACACGACGAAAATGAGCATGACAAATTTGCCGCAAAATCGCTAGAATCATCACTAGATTCAGCCATCACCACATATGCTAAACTTGAGAGACTTCCCGACAGTACGTCACTTCCGGAAATCTGATTATCACCGGAAGTATAAAATATTTCCGGAGCTTTTTCCATAAAACATCGACAAATGCACACATTATCTTCATTTTCTTCTCTGTGTGTTAAAATATGCATTTTGTATGCACATTTCTGAGTTATTTAGCGAAAAATGAACATTTTTATATATAGTATGCATTATACCATAGTAGACCTTTAAGGTTATTGTCATTTGCTAACAACAAATGTTTAAATAGCTAACGTTTGTGCGCGATTGTAAGTTGTAAATAAGATCTTGACATAATTTTGGGGATTAGAATATTCTAGAAACAGACTTGTTTACACATTGCATGGAATTTTCCATTAGAATGAGTTACATCTATGTCAAGTGAAAATAAATATAAATAAATCCGTCTGTGGAATCCATTTGTTATCAAAGTTTACAGTTGTATTCAGATATAATTTGAGAGGAATCATTTAAATATTCATTGGAATTACTAAACTCCTCATTGACTTTGGATTAACGCAATATTTTGGAATAATTGTGAACTTATTCAACGACATTCTGGATTGCATAATTGTGGTACATCAGGACATTCAAGACTATTGAAATTAATTCGGAACATTCAATGCCTTCGGACTATGATAAGACATTTAGAATTCATAATATTGTATGTGCCTTTTGATTTTCACTTTGCATTGCAGAGAAATAAGCTCGCTTAAATTGTTGGTTGTTCTTTTGACTGATACTTAATTTAAGACCTAAATTCGTAACAATGCATATAAATCATCTCTCTGTTCAAATACTATATTACTTTATATGTTAATGACAAAGTAGTAGATTTCTTTACTTTATCATGTGGAATTAAGTGGCGGATAAAACGAATGAAATAAATTGTATATTTTAGATACAAAAGTTCTTAGAAATGTAGATACAGACTTACCAACACACAATTCCGTCCATCGAATGCAGAGAAGCGATATTATAAATAGAATTCCATTAAAATCAACATTAACTGTTAAAAACAAAGGACCGACTATTTCATTAATGAAGGCGACCTGGCTGTCTGAAAACCCCAACAACTCCTTTCTCTCTCTCTCTCTCTCTCTCTCTCTCTCTCTCTCTCTCTCTCTCTCTCTCTCTCTCTCTCTCTCTCTCTCTCTCTCTCTCTCTCCACACACACTCACATACAAAGATTCAACCAGCAAATATTTTAACACATCTGAAGTCACATTTTAACACAATACTTTATGCTTTTGAACTTGCGATAGGACAGTAGGGATTATTTGGGATTTAATTCACAATACCGTAAAGTACTTTTTTAGGGAAATAAATTGTTGAAATTTACCAAACGTTTTGGTTTCGCTTTCTTTATGTTATTTAGATTCTATGTTCTCTGTCTTTCTGTCTGCTTATATTTTTTTCACACACATACATACACACGAACAAACAGTATAGCCGTCTACTATTTTGCCGTATCCTTGAAAGATGGAGTGATGAAACGCTCAACTCAAAACTCCTTCATGATAAAGTTAGCTGCCATCTTATTTGCTGTTCCGAGTATGCAGATGCAAAACATGCTCAATGTATGAAATGATCAATATCTAATCTTTCGCCATATTTAACATCTTCTGACTTCGTCGCGTTCAACAACGTTCAAACGTGCATGCAACACCGAGTAATTTCAAATTTGAGACTATCCATTTATTCACTAAATCTTCTGCCCCGTGTGTTCCTTGATGTTGATTATTCTGGCAGTTGTTTTTCAAAATACTAATTTTAATGTTTTCGTTTTTCCTCTCTCCAATTTACTTTTGTATCAGCCTTAATTCAAAGATAATTTAGATAGCTATCAACACATGTACCATTGTTTAGTAAATCTGAATCGTAGGTAAGAGTAAGAAAAGAAGATCCAAGATTAAATTAAGGTTAAACTGGTAACCTGAACAAAGATCCTGGTAGAGCTGGACTTCGCAGATAACCTGCTAAGTAGTCAGGAATGCAACAATACAAGAGTAAAGCAGACAAAGTAAAGATAGAAACGGACAAAACGATTGGACAAAATAAGCCTTATTAATACAACTACCTCCAGCATGTAATATTTTATGGGAGGTGGAGAAATTATAGTTTGGAGTGTGAAATATCTTAAGATGACATATTCTGGCTCTTTAAAATTACGACAGTCTACGTCACCAACAGCAGCAGGCAGGGTGAACAGACCACTTGTTTGAATCGTCATTTGTCTAAAACATAAGGTTCATACAGGGGCTGAAAAATAAGGTCAATAACGCTAAACCGAACCTCCTAACTTTTATTATTACCGTATAGTTTGAAAAACGAATAATAAATCGTTTGGTTTAGCTCATTTTTGTTATTTTATTTTTGACTTTTTTGTTTTTTATGTTATAATGCGTTTAGTTTACTCGCCGGGTCACTCAAGTTTTGTCGTTCACCCTGCCTGCTGCTGTAATTAACCAAAGATTTTATCTAGACCTACACGATATCTAGATCTTGGATCATGTAGATTTATTGTAATAAATCCAAACGGAACAGCTTGTGCTTGAGCAAAAAAGTTTTTAAACTTAATCATATCCATATCTCCTGAACACCAAGTATAATAAATATTCTGTAAAGTATAATTATCTACTCCATTAAACACAACCAAAATATTGCAGTTGTCTCTGATCACTTTAGGTATTTGTGTATATCGCTGAGTGACGTATATAACATCTGTATTCTTGTGTCTACCTCGAGAAAATATTCTAGCTGGATTTGTTTGTCTGTCCAACATAACGTCATCGTACACCACTAAATTATTAATAAATCCATCTAGGTCATCTACAGATGGAGCCTCATCAATATCGGTAATAAAATCAACCACATCATCACCGTCTTCATTCAGCAATTTTGCATTTTCATTAAAATCCTTGAGTACTTCGTAACAATGTTGATCATCTACGGATGGTGCTACTAAATACAATTTACTCCATTTTAACCACCGCATTATTAAATTTAATAATAGTTGCGTTTTACCCGATCCAGATGGACCTATTATAATCATCCTTATCGAATTTGGTAATGCTGGATGATGCTTCACTGGCTCCTGTTTTCGTGTCGCCGAAAAGTCAATTATATCCATATAATAAATAATATGTGTCTATATTGTGTTCGATGTAGAGCATCTACACCCACTGCTGAACTAACTACAATAACAACAAAAAATAAACGACGTGCACTTACAGGCAAATGTGTAAAATGTGGCACGAAGAAATACAAATTTGTTAAAACAAAGACAGGTGGAGATATAGCCGCTTTATTAGGAAAATTACCAGGAACTCCGTGGGCTAAATATCCCGGTGAGAAACAACTTCCTGGATATAATTATTGCGGTCCCGGAACTCGACTTGATATCCGACTTGATAATCAAGATCAACCAAGACCAGGAGAGCATCCAGTAAATAAGATTGATAAAGCGTGTCATGTTCATGATGTTGCGTATAAAAGTAAAGATTTGCAACAAAGGCATCTCGCAGATGTAAAATTGATTCATGCATTAAATTCTATACCTAATAAATCTGTTAGAGATAAATTATCTAGTTTTCTAGTAAAATCTGCCATGAAAAGTAAAATAATGCTAGGGGCTGGTAATTAATTATATAAATATTATAATGGAATCCATTTATTATAGCCCAAGAGGATATTGGAGAGGCAAATCAGCTATTAGTAAATTATCTGAAGCAGCAAAAGTCTCACGTTCTGTTGCTGCAACGTGGTTAGCACGACAGGCAATATGGCAGATTTATCTACCACCACCTAAAAATATTCAATATGCACATTTTGATGTCAGCGTCCCTAATGAGGTTCATCAAGCAGATATTTTATTTTTACCACACGATACCATTAAAATTGGTAAACGTCAATCACGCACATACAAATACGCATTAACTGTCGTTGACGTTGCAAGTAGACATAAAGAAGCGGAACCATTATCAACAAAGACAGCGTTTGAAGTTGCATCTGCGTTTGAACGAATTGATCAGCGAGGACCTTTGCGATGGCCACAGTTATTACAGGTTGATCCTGGCAAAAAATTTCTTGGTACAGTATTATCGTTAATGAAAAAACATAACGTTAAAATCAGACGAGGACACACTGAAATTCATCGTGATCAGGCAATTGTTGAACGATTTAATCGAACACTTGCCGAGCGGTTATTTGGATACCAATATGCAAAAGAAATATCTACTGACTTTAAGTCCGGTGAGAGATTTCGTGAATGGGTTGCGAGGTTACCAAGTGTGATAGCTGCATTAAATAACGAAATTACTCGTTCAGCTTCCATGAAACCTTCTATTGCGATCACAAAAAAATATATACCCCGTAGCGATGACAGACATCAACCTCAACCAGTATTAGGTAATGTAACTGTAAGATATTTATACGAACCTGGAGAACTTGAAGGTGGTAAAAAAAGAGCAACTGATCCTATATGGAGCGTGACTACACATACAATTTCTAGTGTGGTTAGATCTACTGGTAGACCTCCAATCTACAGATTAGATTCTACAGCCCCTCAACGTGGATTTGTACGTGAACAATTACAGGTAATCCCTGAAGACACACAATTACCACCACATACAATTACATAACCAGAACCTCTACGTCGACGTCGATTACATTCAAGACAGGTCAGCATCACATTATCACGTATATGACCAAGATCACTATTAATTCTGTCTACGGTAAATTGTCTTGGATTATTATTCGAATATTGCCATAACATATTACAGTTACAACTTGCACAATTATTATTCTGTTGTGCTTTTAGTTTTATATTAAATTCAGTATCAATACCAAAGTCACGCTTATTTTTTTTATCGCACTGCTTATAACCAGATAGTTTTTTTCTTATTACGTCATTATTAACAGTCTGATCATTATTTTCTGTAAAATTCATAATAACCCTATGTAGTTGAGATATTCGTCTGACTCTAGAAACTGCGAGATAGACTAAATTCGACCATTCGATCCGATCATCTATAATCCAGATATTTGTATCAGAAATAGTTAACCCCTGTGATGAGTGAATAGTTATAGCATATCCTATCGTCCACGGTGATTTATTCATATTCAGAGCATTCTCAACGACATTAATATCGACTAAAATAATATCATTCAAGACAAGATTCTGTATTCCACCACCAGGAATTTCAACATCAATATTCTGTCGTCGAGTATCTGTTGGGCGATAACATAATGGTATTGGTTGATCTGAAAACTTTTCTTTATGTAACAGAAATAATTTATCCTGTAGTTCATCACGAACTATCTTTCTACTTGCAACTATTAAATCAGCGGGATTCCATAAATTTAGAAAATCACTCATAGAAGTCTCTGGAATTACTCCTCGCATTATTTCACATTGTACTCTGTCTGGTTGTAGTCTGATTAATCTTTTAAACTCCTTCAGCGGTTCATCAATAGCTCTATGGTCATCATTTATTTCCTCGTAACAATCTACGTTATTCTTCAGCCATTCATGTGGAGACTGTCCAATAAAAGGTGGTGGTTGACCATGATCACCGCACATTATTATAGCAGTATTCTTCGTCAATAACCATTCAAGAAATGTTTTTAATATTTCTAACGACACCGTGCATATCTCGTCCCATATAATATATTTAGGTATATATTTCTCACCCATTCGCTCAGGAGTCCATGTGTCTCCACACCATCTAAAGAAACTATGATAAGTACACGATTTTACTCCTCGCTCTTTTATTTCTCTGGCGAGTTTATGTGTCGGTGTCAAAACAATTATATCTGAATTATTATTCATGAATAATTTAATCACGCGCGTTGTTTTACCTGACCCTCCACACCCATTAAGATAAACGGTTTTATGTCTAGATACAGGATCATATACAGATGGTGCTGATGACTTTGATATTTGATCATTATTTTTGTAATATATTTCCTTAATTTCAACGTCGGCAGATTCAGAATAGCTAAGTATATTTTCTTGTTTTATTCTCCATGACACCCATTCACCATTACCAAGTAGCGGTTTTAATAAATCCGTATATTTTTTATTTATGTAGCACGAATCCGTTGCGACTCTGACAGCATCACGAGAAAATCTATTTATCATAGACATTAGATTTATAGAAACATATGCCAACATAGATGATCTTAAATGAGTAAATTGCGGTGAGTCACCATCAAGATAACTCACAATTGTACCTAGTTTGATTCCGTCTGACAAATAAGCATTACTATGATTTATAAATGTATTTTTTTCTGTTGTATCAGCAATTATAAAATCGAGTTCAGCATCGTCCATAATTATTCTTGTACAGTGTCTTTTATGATCATAGGCTCCTCCTTGAGTAAATTTACCAATTATCTTTCTACCACGATCTTTTGCAAGTTTTTCATCATGCTCGTCTCTGCATTTACGTATATTATTAGTAATTTTAATAATGTCATCTTCATTAAGATCAGGGAATTCTTTCCTGGCATCATTAATATTAAATCTATTTGGTTCTGGTAACCAAACTTGCTTCTGTGGACTATACGATATAATCGCCTCGCTCACCTGTAAAGATATTAAAATTCCAACATCAAGTATATATCGCAATAGTACTATTGGAACCCAACATTTTTCTGAAAAATGTCTTCCAAACCAAGCATAAGTAATCGGATGGAGATTTTCTGCAAACTCGAATGATTCTACATGAGCAAATCCGGTTAAATCAAAATCTGGTAAATGTCCGTTTATCGCAACCCTGGTCATCTCGTGTGATGGATGTCCGAATCTCTTAAAGTATTCAGAACATTCTCCGTATCCAAGAAAACTTCCAGGATAACACGCTACCATATCAACGGATATAACGTCATTACACTTATATTTAGTATTCCATAATCCTCCGTGTCCATATTCTACGCAGCTTTTATGGATATCTTCAAGAAATTCCGATCGTGTTGGTTTCCATAAATTTTTCTCCTGAGCGAAATGAGCCGCTACAGATGGAACAGTAAAACAATTATTTAATAATTGTCTAACTTTGACATCGTCTGAAGTATATTTCAGCGCAAGATTTTCCATTTCTACATTAAGAGATTCTATACGGTAAATATCACCATTAGGTCGTACAAATTGATCGTAATGATCATATTCTGAACTTTGAAATAACCAAACGGATACAGGGTCACTTTTACTGATATTTTTGATAAAATCAAATATATGACCATCATAAAATTTAACCGCTCTATCTCGTGGAAATATTGTTACTGCTGAGGTCCACGCATGCGAATTATGATCAATAATATCTATAGGAGCTCCTCTTGATTCATATTTTGGTTTATATAAAATCTCTCCGGTTAACGTCTTTACCGTTATTGGGAATTTTAATTTCTTTTCTAGTTCAGCGACATCTTTGATAGACGCTCCGGTATCTTTAACTGATTCTGCCCAAGTATTTATTTTTTTACGCCTTAAATCTGTTAAACCATTACCACGTATCGCGTTTGTAAAATGTTCTGTAACTCGTTCAGCTACACAGTTTATTCTTGACTCTGACAGTTTCATAGGCTTTAGATCCCCGACGTCAGGTTTATTATTCAGCGGATATATTGCATATACATCTGCAGTAACTGGATATGCACGTTCGTAATATATCTTATCAATACCAGTCAGTATTCCGGGTTTAGATTTATTATTTAAGAGAACAATATTATTTCCTGACTGTATGTGTACTGGATCGAGCTTGTCACGAATAATCCAAATATCTTCTTCTGTATTTACAATAAATTTTATTAAAATAAAATATTTTTGATCATCAAGGTGATTAATAATTACTTTTCCTCTTTTGTCATTCATCATATTAGTAACATTTCCGACTCTGAATGTTGACCATACATAAGCAGCGCCATCGTCACGAAATTCCTTTTTTGCTTCACGAATACGTTCGGTTACATCCTCATCCGTTAATGCCAGATCTTGCATCAAAGTACTAAATTTATATTCTGATAATCGATCGAGATCGAATCTAGCTCTTTTAGGTTCAATAACGGATAATTCCTCCATATAATTAAGACAAGTATTTAAATTAAAATTTTAATATATATAATGCTTGAAACAAAAAACAAATGTGCTTGGCTCAGAATTAGATATACTTCTCTTTGTAATAAACCGTGCGTGAATAAATACTGCGGAAATCATGCACAAAGTTTCAAAAATGGAAGTACAGGACCAATACCGTGTATTCAGTGTGGTGTTGGAGTCAGAGGAAAAACTCAATTGTGTCTAAAATGTGGCGGAAAAAAATACAGAGAACTAAAACGATATTATGACAAAAAAAATAACACTGACTCTCTTATAAAAACAGAAGAAGATTATCTGGTTAGATTTCAGAATAATGATTTAAACAAATAATATTATATATAATGAATCAGACAAATCAGACTTATGATGAAATGATCGACAATGATATTATAAGAGAATTAAGAAAAGAAGCATTTTGTAATAAATACGAATTTGTAGTACATCCAGTATATACAAATTATGAAGCGTCTCGAGATGGTGTGATCAGAAACTGTAAATCAAAAAACCCAGTCGGTACTGTTGATAAACTCGGTTATTTTAGATTTACTGTTGCTAGAGGAAAAAGATACTTATCAAGTAGATTCATCTACGAATGTCATTTTGGATTGATCAAAGAGGGACTTGTAGTTGATCACATTGATGGAGATCCCAAAAATAATCGGTTATTTAACCTGCAAGCTATTACACAGAGTCAGAATTCTGCACGTGGAAATACTGGAAAATGTAGAGTATTTAAAAAGAGAGCTGTTAAATCCATAAATACAGAAACAGGACGGGAAATAACTTTTGAATCAATGAATGCAGCTGTCAGATATTTTGGTATTTGCATGCCTTCAGTACAATTTGTCGCAAATAAAACATACAAATCAGCATATTCATTCAAATACGATCAGCATATAATATTTGAATATATCTAACTCTGTACTCTTAATAAATAAATTGTATATAGCTCGACTCTATATTTTGCCATGAGTACCTTCAACGTCGCTGCTGTCAGTGTCACTCTCATTTTTGACAGAATCAAATAACATAATCTTTCTCAGTTGCATTACACGATTGTCCACAATCTTCTTTTTCTCGTATTCACGAGACAGTTCGGATCTGATATTTTCGATCGAACGTGCAAGAGGCGCAAATAGCTTTACCTGCGTTTCATTTACCATAGCTAATGATTCAAGCATAGACTGATAAATTGATTTTACAAATTTATAATTGGATGGTAATGTGTATTTATTGTCAATTTTTCTTTGTTTGAATATTTCATAATCACATAATATTTTTTCAGGATCGAGATTATCAGATAGATTTATTCCGTTATGCTTTAATTTTTTAATAGCAGAAATAATATCATTAATGTTTTCTTGGTTCATTATATAATAATTATTTCTTTAAAATAAAAAATAATATCAGTATCTGAATAATTATTTTAAAAAAATGTAGTCCCCATAACCCCATGTGAACCTCTAAGTTGCCATATGACATCTTAGCAGGATCAGAAGGTCAGGGGACTGTTTTTTGAGGATGATTATGAATATATACAGATGGTGATGATTATATACAGATGATTATATACAAATGGTGATGATTATATACAGATGATTATATACAAATGGTGATGATTATATACAGATGATTATATACAAATGGTGATGATTATATACAGATGATTATGATTGTATGAACATGAATATATACAAATGGTGATGACGGGGGAATCTTGTCTACGTCCAACAGATTTTGTACACTCTCCCCCCATACAAAACCCCGGGAGTGTAAAAGGTACACCCCTCAAGGGTGTATGATAGGAGAGTGTATTTTGTCTGTTGTGGATATCGAGGAAATTCTCCGGGTTCCCCCAATTAAATAGCATCAGTCGCCAAATGCAAGATAATATCTTTAGCATTTTTGGAGACTCGAACACACGAGAGTCTGCACAACTTCGATCTACGTCCAACCGTCTTACCACTTCGGCCATCGCTCTCTTATCAATAATACAGTTAAATTTAAGTATATATAATATATTTGTGCTGTCTCACAGAACTTGTATTACTAATAGAATGTAGAACTGTACTTCAGTTTTTAAAAATTCATAAAATAATTTGCACGTATAAGTTATAGTTCGTTAATGTAACAGACAGACGGACTAATACGCTATACACGTATATACAACTGGGTTTGTACAGGTAACGACGTACTAGTAAGGGAAATAATCGCTCAATTTACTCCGCAGAGAGAGATAGCCGAGTTATCTCGCTTTATTATATATACAATTGCTTTAATCATAGAAATTGATTATTATTCATGTATTTACTAATCAGATTATTTTTTTGCTCCTGATTAAATAATCAGACGTTCTATGAGCGTATATACAAATTAATATTAAGAGACTCTTGTCTTAGATCCAAAATGTTTCCTGCCTGGTCAGTGAGTTTGAAATTTATTCTTGTCAGAAATGGATTATGAACTCGCAGGTACACGGGGTTAATTGGTTCAGATACAATTAACCACCCTGGCGGATCTTTAGGGCTAAATGAATATAGTATATACCCCTGTTGGGCCTGATTAGATTTTGAAAGATCTACCTGAAAACTGTCATCAATTACGTCACATACCAGATTGACTGCAATTGTTGTTGTTATATTTACAATGCCTGGCGATATATGGCGACCTCCACCATATGGATCATTATTATATTTAAGAATAGTTGGTGTAGGTATTAATTTTTTCCATGAATCACATATTCTTTTAAAGTGTTCATCAATAAGATCATTAACTGATTTCTTTAGCTCTTCAGAGTTAAATCCAGGAATTATAAATGTTGATAGTTGTCCTCGCGTAATTCCGAAATGTTTTAGAAATACTGTTGTGAACAGAAGATTTAGTCTAACACCCTGAGATGGACCGTCTTCATTAACTATATACAACCCTCTATAGCGTTTATCTGCTGCTATGTTCACTAATCCTTTTTCTCTGTTAACAATAATATCATTCATGAACTCTAGGTCTGAAGCAACTTGATTCAAATGTTGTATTGCTTCAATTATTTGATTTTTTAAATCTTCGCTGTACGAAACATTAATGCTGGAAAATAAATTTCTTAGATCATTAAGTACACGTCCGTGTTCAGACTTAATTGTACTAGCATATGAATTTATTTCATCAACATCAAGTACTAATATTTTACCTTTTTTACCATCAACTATTTTTATAAAATGGGTTTCTGTTTTATCTATATAATGTATAACTCCATCACCAAAATATCGTCGCCATGGGTAAGCATTTTTTTCTGTTCGATATTCTGGAGGTTTTATAAATTTTTTAACATCTACGACGAAATCAGATCTCTGTGGTTCTGGTGGTCCTTGATAAACCGGTGGAATATCAGGCCATCCTAATACTGATCTAATCGAACTTTGATAAATATCTACGGAGTAATCAGGGGAATTTATTTCAATAACCGCAGATAGTGTTGGTTCGTAGACAGTAATTGCTATTTTGGATTCTTTTCCTGTAATAGATTTAATTCTGCGTTGGAACTCATCATTAATCTGTTCTATTTGATAACTGCCCGTTGGAATAGCAACTACTTGCCAATCAGGAGTTCCATCCGGTTTATTCTTATTCGCAAATACTAATGAATTATTTGGCTGTAGTCCACCAAATGGTTTTGATCTAATATTGGGCCAGCTATAATAAACTCGCAATTGTGCTAATGCTATCTCTTTTGCAGGAATTGCGGTTGGAAAATTGACACTAAACTCAGGATTGGTCGAACTTAACGATATCATAGTAGTTTTTGACGGAGTTGTATTAGTAACGATCTGCTGAAGTAACTCCCTGTCTGTCATTATTATTATTGTTGTTATTTAATTCGTTAAAATCATTAGCGATCACCTTAAAAGCGTCATCATAGGTTTTCATCATCATAGCAAATTCAGTATCGGATATTTCACCATCACTAACACACGAAGAAATGTACAAAGATAGTTTAGAACATGCATCTGCAACTGTATGTAATTTAATCATATAATCGTGCAATTTAGCATTTGTACAGGTATCTATCTTTTTGGTTATAATACCTAGAACACCAGCAATAGTCGTTGATGCTGAAACAATGATGGTTATAACAGTAGGTGCTGTCATCGTCAATGTTGATAATAATAATCCTGTTCCAGTAATAACAGCAGAAACCGAGTAAACAACTACATCGATGACAATTATACGTCTTTTGTATTTTTTTATTTTCGTGTTATAATAGTCGATAAAATTATTTAGTTTAGTCAGACGCTCACATACTTGATTACATCTGTAACGTTGAACGTCAATGCGAGACTGAGGTTGATCCATTAATGTTATATTAAGTGACTAATTGCGGTGTTTCAGCCACAAATTCCAGACACCACCAATAAGGCGCTGAGGTTATTGTTTTATTATCTGCTTCCAGTAAAAATATTTCTTCAGCATCCTTATTTAACAGTATAGATACAACTCCAGAGAAAATATCAGTTGAATGACGCCATAGATATTTGGTAAATATACTAAATTTTGCACCACTAAATACGGACAGCCTGTAAACACCAGTGACTTCTGCGGTATGTTTGATAGTTTTATTTTGTGGTGTCCATGTTGATGATCCTGATGCTACTGTATATACGATATTTTTAATTTGTCCGTGTGGAATTTTAATCATATTAGTTTTTTGAACAATACTAGGTATTCCACTGACAATATCATTGAGTTTCGTGTTAATGTCGGCTAGTTTTATTTCAACGGTTGGTTGTTCCCCAAAAAATTCTTTAATGGGTTTGTTTACATTTCTACGAAAATTTAAGAACGTTTCTACATGTTTGGAAAAAGTATCACTAAGTGTAGTAATTTCATTATTGATTGTAGCTAGCGAAGTTGAAATAGGAATGTTGCTATCGTCTACATATTTCTTCGTTGTAGCATCAAAATCATATTCCGGTGTTCTAAGATTATTAATACCATTATTATTCATATTAAGAAATGCACGCATAATACCGCCGTTGGACAATACGTACTTAGATTCTTGATCGTCGACGTATTTCTTTGTTGCGGCGTCCGCATCTGCGGTTGGGTTTCCAAGACCTGTAATTTTATTTTGATTCATAATAATTGAACCTGTAAATGAATCACCAGCTTTCTTAATATAATCGCTGACTGACGTACCGGAATCTTGTATTTTACCCTGATCAGTAAAAGTAACTATATTATTAACAACCGCATTAGGAACTCGTATAAGTACATCTGGTAGTTGTATATTACTAGTTTTTAATCGTCCTTCCTTATCCTGAAAAACAACTACTTCATTTTGATCCATACTGGTTATGTTTAATAAATCATCAATCTCATTTCTGAGCTGATCGAGAGTTGCGTATTTAGATAAATCAGCTTGCTGATGACCTTTACCACGAGAAGATCTTCCATAAATATCTACCATTATATTTACTAATATCTGTTTAAATGTGACGTCGTAGTATATTCATGTACAACTTTGTGGGGTGGTTTTGTTGATTTTGATAAAGCATCAAGTACGTTAAGTACTTCTCGACCACATATTGGTGGATCAGTTAATGTTTGTGTTGGTAATGTTGAATACCATATTGGAGTACTTTGATAGCCGCTAATATACTTTAAGAATTCTTTTGGTGGAGCTAGTCCATATGAATCAAAATAAATAATTCCACGTGGATCTATTGTATAAGCGACCCAATGCATGCCTGGACCAGAATTTTTATCGAGATTAATAATACCGGTTTCAATGTTATTTGGTTGTTTTGGTAATTGATCACGCATGAAAACACCTCTGAAGTTTTTTATTTTTAATTTTTTAGCAGCATCTAGTAAATCAAAATTGGACATAGGAGATATTAGTAAACTGTTCCCGGTAATCTTAGGCCCTTTCCGTACCATGAATGTGGAGTCCCTGGTAATCTTAGACCCCTTCCCTTTTTTTTGATTCCCTTTCCTGTTGCTTTCTTTAATGCCATTCCAGCAGCAGTTCCAACAGCGCCTAATGCAGCTGCTTTTGCAACAGCTGGGGCTGCAGCGGCTATTAATGCTGGTATAGCTGCAAGAAGTGGAAATATACCACCCGTCTTAATAATATCTTTAATGGCACCCGCAGAAAGATTAAGTTTTATACCTTTATTTGATTTTTTGGCTTCATTGAAATACCCGAGCTGACGTTCCGTAAGAGATAATTTATTTGAACCGCTCATCTGATCTTTCTTTAGCGATATTTTTAATCCGCAATTATTTTTTGATGCTGATTGTATCCTTTTAATCTGACCAGGAGTCAGACTAACACTAACGTGATTATACGACATTATAATATTCATAAACGATCTAATTACATGTTTTCTACTGGAGCATCAACGACTCTCATTCGTCCACCAACACCTTCAAGTAACATCGATTTATCGCTGAGTATGACAGCAATTGCTCTGTAATTAGGAATATCTACAATATTTCTGTTAACATGAGCTCGAAAATGTATATCGACTACAGATTGTCTGGTTAAATCTAAATGTTCTAACGAAAAGTAATAAATTGGATATAAAGTTGTAAAATCTAACTGTGATATTTGTAAACCAGTATCAATATTTTGATCACGTCCCATGAACGTCATTAATCGATGATATGCACGTGCTACATGATTTTGATCGAAATTCAACAATATATCCTCGGATGGTTCTTGATGTCCATTTATCCTTAACGAAACCTCGGAAACACCAAGATTATCAAATATCATAATACTACGTAGTTGATTATCCACCCGTGCAGCATCTTGAAGCGCAATAAATATGGTCATTGTTAACCACGATAATGCTGATTTACCACCTTGACTCATAAAAGCAAGTAACCGATCTTCTTCAGATACTGTTGGAGTCATCACCGGCATCCATAATGAAAGTTTTGTCAGAATTACTCTACCAGCATCACCAGCGGGTCGCCAGATTGCATCATCGTCGGTTGCTTTTCGTACAAGTACAACTGTGTGCTTAGCTCCGAAAATGACTTTTCTGACATTTCTACAAAATCCAAATATATGTGATAGTGGAATCGCACATGAAAATGCTCTTCTTCCACCACGCAACATTGCTCGACGTGATCTAAATCCTAAGTTAAAATCTGGATCTACATTAATAATCATACTTTGTACATCAGCATCGGCGTTTCTAGTAAAATTTCTTGGTCGTCCTATTTCATATTGTCGATACTCTGGAGAATCAGTTGTATCCTTTGCAAACATCATTGACGGGCCAGCCGATCTTGAATAATCGTCGCTGTATCTTGCAAGGCCTAATATCGTTGTAGCAACATCAACGTCCTTCTGAATTGATTCAATATTTTTACCATCAATCATGTACGTAGCGCTATCAAATAACGCCATAATACCATTATTAACAAAACCGACACTAACATCGTCTCCATATGCTACTGGTGCTGCAGGATTAGCGATATTTAAAATTTCACCTTCAACCTCAATAAAAGCCTCAGCGGGTAAGAAATACCTACTTGTATCCTGAACTTGCAGTTCAATTCGTCCACGCTGATCTGGAATTCGAGCGTCATAAGAATAATATTGATAATCACGCACAGACTCATATTTAAGTACTGGTGCGTCCATGTCAAATGCGGGATCAGATATACGTTTGAACATCTTTATTATAATTACTATCGTCTAAAACGAAGACCACTTCGGGAAGTGAGACCACTTCCTGCTATCAGACTAGCGGTTATATTTTTTTCTTTTTCTGACATTGGTACATCAGCCAACTCTGATAGTTTTTGATTAGCAACTTGATTTATTATTTTACTGACATTTGCAGGCATTACTTCAGTACTTGGTAATTTTACAGGTTGAGGTTTTTGTCGTATTAATCGTGCTAGTCTATCTTTAATCGCTGAAAATGCTTTACCAGCGAGATTACCCATAGCACCAATACCTTTTTCACGAACAACATCAATAGCTTTCATTCCCAGTTGCTTTGCGATCGGTATTGCTTTTGGGGCTATCCTTCTAAATAGACCCTGAACAACATCACCTAGTCCATCTCCGTAGGTTGTTTTGTATACTGGTAATCGTGAGTTTATTACCCTGACCATGGTTGGTCCACGTTGAGTACTATATACGATCATTTTATTATAGTAATTGTATTTAATTACGTACTTAGTCACTATAGTAGTCATCGGCAATTTCATTAATAAGAGAATGATAAACATCAACGTCCATGATACCACCAGTAAATAACCGTCTGCAAATATCGGCTACTTCATTAATTATTTCTGGAGAATTATTACCAGCTCGTTTTCCTCCGATGAGGATTTCTAGTCGTTCAACATCAGAGATAACGTTATTAGGACATAGAGTAAAATCACCTCCGATAGAAAAACCGCTTCCAGTAGAAGGTTTTTTATCCGTATCATAAGATTCTTTTATATCTGATTCTATCGTTTTTTTTTTGTTCTGTTAATTCTTTTATTCTTTCTTTTAAAAAGGTTTTCGTATTCTTGTCCTTTTCTAGCGAAAATTGAATCATCAGATCCTTTATTTCGTCATTTATTTTCATCAGCCGTCGTTTTAATCCTTCCCTATAAAATTCAAATGCTTCTTCCTTCTCTCTTTGTTTTTTTGTTTTTTCCTCTGATGACGGTGGTAATGGAGATGGTTGTTGTTGTGGTAGTGGTGGTAATAGTATTGGTGATCGTTGTTGTGCAATATAGTTATTTATCTTGTTTTTATAGTCAGTAAAATTTGGATCATTTTTTCGAACTTGATTAACGTTATAGCGTGTACGATATATCCATTTGTGCCAAGTATCCTCATTTGCGGGATCACCAACAAATTCAGATTTTAAAAATTGTTTTTGATTATAATAACCTCTCACAGCAATATCAATTAATTTTAGATCTTCGGCTTCTCTAATAAGATCAATACCTTTTTCAGTAAACTTATCAACCAGATCAACCCTGACTCTTGCTTCTGGTTCTTTTTCTGATTCCGGTATACGATCTTTTATATCGCCTATTTCAGCACGAGCTTGGTCAATACCTTCAAGTATTTCTTGCATTGGTTGAACAGCAGCTATTTCAGCTGGAAGTCCCCGTAAAATCCTTTTTGTTTTCTTAGTTCTTTCTGCTATTTTTCCAGTTGCTTCAGCGGTTTTCTCTAACGTAGGAAGAAGACTTTTAGTTGTTTCTGTAATAGGTTTAAATAATTGTTTTGTATCTTCTTCAAATTCAACATGAGATTCCTGACGTTCTTGTAATTGTTGCTTGACAGCATCACGAACAGGTAAATATTTTCTAATTGCTTCTAGTCGCTCTCTTGCTAATCTAGCAGAATGAGGTTCTCCGATGACAACCATATTAATAATATTTATACTGACTATTTAATTACAGCAGCAGGCAGGGTGAACGACAAAAATTAAGTGACCCGGCGAGTAAACTAAACGCACTATAACATAAAAAACAAAAAAGTCAAAAAATAAAATAACAAAAATGAGCTAAACCAAACGATTTATTATTCGTTTTTCAAACTATACGGTAATAATAAAAGTTAGGAGGTTCGGTTTAGCGTTATTGACCTTATTTTTCAGCCTCTGTCGGAACCTTTATTTTTGTAAAATAAGGTCTCGTACAAAGTGGTCTGTTCACCCTGCCTGCTGCTCCAACAAAATCCCTTATCAAAGATGTTGTGAAGTATTATGGTATCAAATTAAAATTACGACGGTCTACGTCTTAGCAAACTATTAGCATTGTTAGCGAGACAATAAGCTACAATGCTGTAAATCAGGTAGAATTTAATCTCATCATCAATGAATACAGTCGTTAGTAGGACATAAAGAATTATGTTTTGGTTTGATCTAGCCTTGTCAAAAAGCTCATGCAACTTACACAGATTTGCTGCAGGTTTTAAGCATACATTTAAGAAACTGATGCTACTCATGGGTTTTGGGTTGGGTTGTTTGAAAGAGCATTTCAGCAGTCTGGCAATGTGCACAAACTATTTCTGGATTGGGACCTATGTTTCAGAACTTGTAAATTCACATGGATTAACATAACCTTAGCACTCGTCACATTTTCTAATCTCATGGTTACATCTGGCTTTTCCATTAGATCCAGAAACCAGTCAGATGTAATTTTCACTCATTTGCTAATTTTAAACGTTTGGCTGTTTTGGTAATGCAACTTGACAAATATTATACACATGTTTTGTTTGTTTGTTTGTTTGTTTGTTTTTTTTTTTTTAAATCACATGTTAAATGAACCAAAGAAATCCAGCATAATGGGTAATTTAAAATATTCTCACCAGCATTATTCAGGTGCTCTTTGTTTAAGTGCAAGTGACGATCGCAAGGTATTCATGGACACTTGAGTCGAGTCACCTGACCAAAAGGAAATGAACTTTTCAGATGAGTTAAAGAGCAGAAGTCACATCTGTTTGGATGATAAAAAAACCTCTACGTAGCCCATTAATTTCGAAATCATGACAGTTGGTAGGGGTGGGTGGGTGGTGGTATTATTCCATGTGTTTTTATAAGCTGTCTAACATACGATTTGATCAGGAAATATTCTGTATTTATCTCCGACATGAGCCGTCAACTGACTGTAACCAATGAGCGACAAGAAAAACTGGTGCCTAAAATGTATAATGATGTGTTGCAGACAGATATCTCTGCGACAACTGCATGATTTTCTGAAAAGGAGAGATCATACCTCAAACCATACATCAGGATTGAGTGTTGTATTATAGGAGTACTACTGATCTTGTGAAACTGAAGTTTTTGTTGAAGAACACACACAAAAGGGAATGAAAATCAAGAAACATAATTATGAAAAGTGGGTAGACATTACACAGAAAACATTAAATAAAATTGTCATGTTTAACAAACAACATTGCTGTGCAAAAACCTTTCCTGGGATTATTGGTCCCCTTTGTCAATAATGCTAGTTAGACAATAATGTATACAATTTCTTTATTCATAACATTTTTGTAAATATTCTTCATGTCTGCACTGCCGTTAGATTTTCGACTCGACATTTATGATAAAACGTGACCTTAACGAATGGCTTGCAAGGTGTATATTGTTGTATATCTACAGTATGGTTGAACTTAAGCTTGAAGAAAATGATTGACAAAGTGTTATTACCTTATTTTGTTGTTCTCTTTTGACATAATTGTCGAAGAAGAAAGTGTATGCATCACATCATTGCTGTCAATATTGGGTTCTTTTGTCAATGGCACAAAATGAACAAGTGCGAGATTTAATTTTAAGCAGAGAGCATTGGTCTAACTGCCTTCTGGTTCTACTGGACATGCGTCAGGGGAGTTGATGCTAATATGTTTCTGTTGTGTAATATACAATGAAGCCGTTTCAAGGCACAATTGTGTTGTAAATGTAAGTGTCCAGAATGAGTATGAGATAATGAAACTCCCTTTGAAACGTTCAGAGTGCACAGAAACACTGAAACAGTTTCAGAAATTATAGCAGTCCTAAAAGACAGAAAATAGCGCAATTGTCTTCAGCATCATTACCAATTAGTCTTTGCCGGAAAGCTTTTGCCTTTAATTCTTTCATTCCTCAAAGCGTATTTTTGCTAAGGATGAAAATTCCATCTAGTCTTCCATTTCTGACCAAGTTATTTTTACGGGTCTCGCAAATCTAGCATGTACGAAATGTATGCAAATGTCCACTACAAAGTGAAAGACCCAAGCCAAACCGAATGCAATCGGTTGTATCCCAAGTGAGTTTTGTTTGGCCTTCGCTCGAGTTGATTCATGGCTTCATGTTAAAAATTGTGAACTGTGAACAACCATTATTAATAGTGCAAAGGATTGTGAGAATTTGAAGATTAACACGGGACCCCTTTGTGTTACAAAAACAGCGTTATGAAGATTTCAAGAATTTTGTTTCCAATATAAAGGAAACAACAGAATCCTGTATTAAAGGACGTAGTTGAAGACAACATGTTAATTCAAGAATTTGCGTAATCTTTATTAAACAAATTGGGAACAAGAGAGGCAGCAAAGGAAAGAGAAAGATAACAAGAGAACAAACGTGTTTGGCCAGACTACTGCAGAAACTGAATGGCAGCAAGTTACATCCACGGCCATTGAATGCTTACGTAATTGGACAAGACTTCATGGTGGTGGTTAACGCTGTGGATGCAGATTCCCAAAACCTAGCTTTAGTAATAGGGCATGATATGAAATGGACTTTTAGACAAAAGTATTTATCTAGGAATATGAAACGACGACAGCAGGATGAGATAGGAGATAAATGACATTAAGGAACATCGTTCAGCCCAATGGAACTCAAAGGTTTCTTTAGAAGCAAATCATCGCCGAAAATTAAGGTACAATAACAAAATAGAAATTCCGTATAATTGCGATCTTGTGAAGTTGAAAACTTGTGTTGAAGAGCATGTAAAAAAATAGTGAGTGAAAATAAAGAAACCGACTTATTATCAGTGGATAGACATGGTACAGACAATATTAATTACAGTTGTCCTGTTTAACAAGAGTATTGCTGGAGTGGTAGAATTAAAGGCTGAGGAGTGAAGTCTTTCCTGTGGGTATTTTGTCGGTTCTCATTGATAACCATGCCGGATAGACATCCAACCGTGGCAGTGTCATCGCTACTTTTCCAAAAGAGATGCTTGTGTTCATGCAAATTCCTTGTCTATCCGTTTTAATGTATGATTCTGACACTTATTCTTTGCTCTGATGTGTTTGTAATTGTGCATATATTCAATATTAGAATGAATCCAAACATGCTAGTCAGCCTGCATCAAGCATTGGAATATGACTTCAGAAAATGCACGACACACATTGACTAATGTAGCTAAAACAAATATGGGGTGCATTCATAGCTGTTAACTAGTCAAAGAACGTCCTCAAAAGAAGAATGGATGCAGAATGTAAAGTCAAAACTTCTTCCAAGTAAAATTAGAATAGCAATTTTGCTGTGATTTAGTGATTCAGTGGTCAGCTTTTAAGTTTTATGGATGTAGGTCAAAACATATTTAGAAGTTAAATGGGGCGACGGGGGCTTCCCGCCCCCCCCCCCATATGTGGGCCCCCATGGCGCACAATTATAACAGTGATGAAATGGAAGAAATCTTGACAAAGGATAATTAGTCTACAATTTACCTATTTTGTTAATAAATACTTGATAATTTGTGCAGCATCGGTCTTCTGATAACCATGAAACACTGAACAAATCAACCAAAGAACCATTGTAACTCATCATAACGTGTATACTTTCTTTACTAAAACAGTTTTTATTGATTGCTATTTCATTATATATAACCCCATTATCTCGCGTACAATAGTTGGGGGGGGGGGGTCGTCAAATGCATATTTGGTTTGCTCAACGTACCTGGAAAATAATCAGAAATACATTTTAAATAAATGTAAATGTTACGTTTAAATACCTGATGAAATTTAATAGTATTTCACATGGTTAGAATGAGCCAGTCATTTGGTCCGAATCGGCTCGAATTAAACCTGGCCCGAATCAGCTTCGTATTAGGCCTAAACCTGGTCCGAATAAAGCCAGTTCCGTCTCGTGTATACTTTTGACGGGCAGATTTAAAGGTGGAGGCTGTGATAAAATGTTTGTACGAGGTAGTCTTTTGAAGAGTCACACGAGGATGTATACTGAAGAAAAACCATTCAAATGTGGTGTTTGTGATAAAAAATTTGGACAAAGTGGTCATTTGAAAAGTCACATGACAATACACACTGGAGATAAACCATTCAAGTGTGAAGTTTGTGATAAAATGTTTTCCTGTACTAGCAATTTGAAGAGGCACGTGACGATACATACTGGAGATAAACCATTCAGGTGTGAACTTTGTGATAAAATATTCAGACAAAGTGCTCATTTGAAGGGCCACATGAGGATACATACTGGAGATAAACCATTCAGGTGTAAAGTTTGTGAGAAACTGTTTGTTTATGGTAGTAGTTATAAAAGTCACATGAGGATACATACTGGAGATAAGCCATACAAATGTGAACTTTGTGAAAAAGCTTTTAGACAAAGTAGTCATTTGAAGGGCCACATGCGGATACATACTGGAGATAAACCATTCAAATGTGAAGTTTGTGACAACATGTTTAGAGATATACGCCATTTGAAGAGACACATGATGATACATTCTGGAGAAAAAGCAATCAGATGTGATATTTGTGATAAAATGTTTCGATATGGTAGTAATTTGAAGAGTCACATGACGATACATACGGGAGATAAAGAATTCAGATGTGAAGTTTGTGATACAATGTTTAGACAAAGTAGTCTTTTGAAGAGTCACATGAGGATACATACTGGAGATAAACCATTCAAATGTAAACTTTGTGATAAAATGTTTGGATATAGTAGTAGTTATAAGAGTCACATGAGGATACATACTGGAGATAAACCATTCAAATGTGAACTTTGTGATAAAATGTTTGGATATAGTAGTAGTTATAAGAGTCACATGAGGATACATAATGGAGATAAACCATTTAAGTGTGAAATTTGTGATAAAATGTTTGGACAAAGTGGTAATTTGAAGGGCCACATGAGGGTACATACTGGAGATAAGCCATTCAAATGTGAAGTTTGTGATAAAAAATTTGTACAAAGTGGTCATTTGAAGGACCATATGACAATACATACTGGAGATAAACCATTCAAGTGTGAAGTTTGTAATAAAATGTTTGGACAAAGTGGTCATTTGAAGGGCCACATGAGGATACATACTGGAGATAAACCATTCAAATGTGAAATTTGTGACAAAATTTTTAGAGAAAGTTGTTATTTGAAGAACCACATGAGGGTTCATACTGGAGATGCACATATACAAACCAAATTTGAAGTTCATAATGAAACACTTATGCAGAGTAGTGATTTTAAGACCCACTTGAGAATACATGCTGGAGATAAGTCATTCAGATCTGAAGTTGGTGACAACATGTTAGGGCAAAATGCTGCTTTGATGAGGAAGATGCATTCTGGAGATAAACCACATATTTGTGAAGTTTATGATACAAAGATGACATATGGAGTTGATGAGAGAATACAGACTGGACATGAACCATTCAGATTTGAAGCTGATGTTAAATTGTTTGGAGAAAGTACAGTCTGATTAAAATTAGATTTAAATTGTTCTTAATGAAGATCTGTGAATTTACCAAATGAAGTGCAACTTTCGGAATCTAAAAGTGTATCAAATCATTCTGCATACATTGAAGTTCATCAGCCATTCTGCTCAGTCTCCTATATTGTGCTTAAAAATGTCATTGCACCCTATAACAACAGTTTCCCAAACACAAAGATTCAGTACAGCTCGTGTAATTTCGGAACCCCTGAATCGCAGTGGGGGACTTAATGCCAAGATGGAGAAATAAAATACTCATAAATCACCACTGCACCTTGGCCAGCACACTGATGGCATCCACACCGGTGAGTGGCTGATCTACATTATTGAAGGCCATTTGAACAGCCAATCAGTGAAGACCACCCAATGCAAGACCGAGATGTCATGAGTAATTAACAATCAAATACCATTTCAGCAATCAATGATCTTTATTTTGATCATATATATATATATATATATATATATATATATATATATATATATATATATATATATTAATTTTATAAGTTTTGTATATATTGTACATTTAGAAAATTTACATGCTGAATTGATGAGAGGCCCATTTTGTTAATTTATCCAACTGTTTAAACATGAATAGCAATCCTCTGAGGAATGAACAACTAAATTCCAGATAGCAACAGCTTCTGTTTAGAAACAAACACAAACAGGAAATAATTAAACTCTGAATTTAGACCTAAATATGAACCACCTTTTTTAGTCGTTAAGAAGTAATGGCCTAATTATGAGACTGAATATATATGTAACAGCTATGAACAAGTTCTGAATACATATGTACTGTAAGGGATTGGCCATTTATTTTATGGGGTCAGCTAATATATCCGACTTTGGTATTTTTTATTATTTCATTCATCACAAGACAAGTTTTTTTCAAGTAAAGCAAAGGATGACATACTGTCCATTTTTATACAACACATCAGAATAAGACAATAATTTTCAAGTAATAACCCCACCCTTTTAGAAACTTAAATGGTCTGTCCCTAATAAAGACTTGGCTCCAGCGGATGTTCAGCAAAAAACGAGGAAGTGGCTATTGTATACATTGTCATAAAATGTTAGCATCAGAAGTAGATGTCAGTTTAAGCTTGGAAAAGGTGCATTTCTATTACACAAAGGACTTGGAACGTTGCAATCAATACATGTACAGTGCAGCTTATGTGTATTTCGCTCCTCAAAAGAGCAATAAAGTACTAACAAATCACCACTGTACCTTGGCTGGCATGCTGATGGTATCTCCACCGTGGAACAGCTGTTCGGCATTATTGATTGACATTGGAACAGACAATCAATGAAGACCACCCATGGAAAGAGTGTCATGTTCTGAGTGATTAACAATCAGATGCCATTGCACCGATCAGTGATCTTTATTTCAATCATATATATGGAGAATAGAAATTAATATGAAAAGTCTTGTATATTTTGTACATATATGAGTTAACAATAAGGAAATAAGGTGGGATATAAAATGTGGGAAATAGTTATCACATGTATGGTAGCTTGAGACCACATTTGAACTGTTAACATAAATTTGCACCCATTTTAGGCATTGTTAGTTGTAACAAAAAGGGCGTTGTTTATTTGTCAATCAATTGCTGCTTCTTTCACTCAATGTAGAACAGGCAGTTTCTTTGAAGTGTGTCGAAGAGGCTTGAGTCTAACCATTAGCTAATGTACAGTTTGGGCACAGCTGACCAGAATATGAAATGGGGGCATGTTGTGGGGGCGGGGGGAAATAACGCACTCCACACGGAAAAACGGCATGTCCTTTGCGGCAGCACTTTTCACCCACATCCACCCAAAACCTGCCCAAATTCACTACTAACATAAAGTAAATTAAATGAAGCATACTCAAAACCACAAGAAAACAAGGAAAGAGTATAGTATTATCTTGTAGAAACAGACGACGGCATTTATTTTTTATATTGGTTGTAAACATTGCAACAAGGGAGACAAATGTTGCTATATTCATCGTCAGTGCTGTTGATCAAAAAGATCCAGTCTGAGTCAGTAAGTAAAAACGGTTACATTGTGAAGTAAATAATGAACCACCAGTGCCATTCATACCAACGAGGATGAAAACAGTAATATATACACCACACTGTAAATGTTCTTGCCCTTATTAGCAATTGGTTGTCACAACGGGCTATGGCGATATATTGTATTTCTTCGTTGCATTTGAATTATTTTAAGAATCATCTGAAGTAAGTAATTTCCCATCAGTACCACAACTGTCAAATGAGATTAATAGAACATTACAAAACAATGAACAACTGAAAGTACCACATAATTTCTTTATAACCTTTTCCAGATTTCTATCAAATATGGCATGTCTCGCCGCTAATTAAAAATTTATAAATATGTACAAAGATTATTGTTCAAAGTCTTATCAAGCACAGTTTTAAAACATGAAATGAAGTATATCAACATTAAAGTAATAATTTCAACTCAATTGTATTTTGCATGTTTTAAAGCAAAGCATAAATACAATCAACATAATGCTAGTAATGCTTGCAAACTGTGTCGTAGGTAACTTAAAGTTCCTAAAATTATACTATTAGAAACATTGCAAAGAAGTTTTACAAAAAACCAGATCAAAAACTGGAACAATGGAAATGCATAGCCATTCATCAACATTAAACAAGTGTATTTCAAGTTCAATTTGCAGAGCCTAGGTCAATGCTTGCTATTATCACCATTTCTTTTGCAATGTTCATTCCGCCTTTGCATGCTTTCTTTGCCCAGGTTTGCGTCCACATCTATTTTCAGCCGGATGCATTGGAATTTTCCATTGGATGAATATATGTACTTCAAAGTATTGGAATTTCGTTGCTTTTTTAAAAAAATTGTAAAGATTATTGTTTTTTCTGCTGATGTTTTTGTTAATCGTTTCATCAGTTTCATATAAAGAGGAAGGGCCAAATAAATTATAATTGCCAGAGCCATATAGTGCGCGACGCAAATCTATAAACTGAGCTTGAGTTACACTATATAACCTGTTAATTAATTCGCGTATCTTGTGTTGTTTCCAATCAGCAACCTGCTTAAGTTTATTATTTATAGATTCCGAGTTGTTGTTGGTCCAAAGACTCGTGATAGGTTTGTTTTTTTAATGGTTTTGTACACAAAATATTTTAATTTTTTGACTTATGAACCTTTTGAAGTACTGTGCGAAATTTGGATATTGTTTTAAATACATTGCCAGATCGTCTTTTCGTTTTGCAAACTCGGCGTCATCTTGACTGAATATCAGGCCACTGTCTTCATTGAAGAGCATACAAAGTATTGATTCTGTGACAAGATCGTCACATCCATGTTTATGCAAAGAGTGCCGAATGTTGTCTTTAATATGCTTAGTGCAATATAAAAATTCTGCATTACAACAATTGGATCTTAGAGCATTAGTCAGAGCTTTTTCATCGTCCGTACCAAATATTAACTTATCATCCCCAACTTTTTCGCGAATATGCGAAAAGGATTTGTAATACGTGTTTATGTCTGACTCCCAATGAAGACACAACGGACCTAAGAAAGTAGGGTATTGATCAGTTTTCCTGTTTACAACGCTTGTACTTTTGTATGACATTGCAGTTACAAAAACCTTGCCCAAGTTAATAGTTCGGTATATTCCAATAATGCTTTTATCCTGTCCTGAACAATTTTTGATCAAGTCTAAAATTTGTTCTCTAGTATACAGTAAAATAACCGGGCTTTTCTTTTGTTAGAATCACTTCCTGGACAAAGTCATTTTTGTGAAGTTCACCCAAAATTTCTATTAAATCATCGGCTAGATTTTTAATTCCTGGTTCAGATGTTTTGATTTTCTTTTCTCTATAAATTTTGTCTTGAATTTGCCTTGAAGATTTTGGCGCAGTAAAGCTATCTTCCTATCCGATGACTTTGTCTCCTCTATACCATGTAAAGCTTCTCTTAGAATGTTTGGATTTCTTATCCAATAAACCCTATGCTTACTGTTTCCATGTGGTTGGTTAATGTTTAAAGACCTTTCCCCGCAGTATTCTACCACAGCACGTTTTTGGATAAAATGGATTTGACTGGGTGCTTTAATTATAGTTGTTACACGTATTTAAAACTTTTCGTCTCCTTTAATCTTTGTGTAATATCTGTGGAATGAAAGTACCTGTTCAGGTTGTGGTTCAGTTGGAATATATGTAATATTCTTATTTTGTACCTGTTTCATACATATTGTTTTTTGTATAAACCAGACGCATTCTATTTTCCGATTCAAGCAAAAACGTTTTGGTTGACTAGTTCCCACATGCGTGTCCTATATACCACAATCGTCGGGAAATTCATGTTTTCCTTGATGGTTATTACCACTTATGTCTAGTACGACATAAAGATTGTTGTTAGGCCCTGGTGTTATATCAGTCCTGGTGTTATATCAGTCCTGGTGTTATCAGTCCTGGTGTTATATCAGTCCTGGTGGTATATCAGTTGGGCAATTGTTGGTGTTAGTGAGAACTGACAAAATGTCTTCGTTGCTTAAAAATCCTGTCATTTTGCTTCAGTTGTTTCATGTAACGTTCTCTGTTTTCATAATTAAAAACTTCAGTTTCATGTAAAATTATGTACATGTAAAATTATGTTCTGTATTTGTATATATATATATATATATATATATATATATATATATATATATATATATATATATATATAGTTTTGATTTCAGCTAGAACTTTGCTAATAACTATATGATGTAAATTTACAAGCTGAAAATCATCTTACATGGTGTTATTATGTATGCGAAAGATTTTTATAATGCTTAGAAAAAGCTAAATGAGATACCTCCTATCTGTTTTGTTTTTATTTCGGCCAGAACTTTGCTAATAACTGTATGATGTAAATTTATAAGCTGAACATCATTTTACGCTATGTTTATATGCATGCTGAAACAGTACTAACGCCTAACATAAATCAGTTGTTCCATTATTTTCCTTTTAATAATTCAAATCGTCTGAATCATCCTGTAATAAGGACCGAATCAGCCATGATGCATATCAGCCAGGATTCATCATTTGCATATGATTTACATTAACATTATGAAACTTTATAGTTGTTATAGAGAGATATTTGTCTTAACACAAAAAGGTTTCCCATAAATGCTGAACACATCATTTAGAGTTGTAAAGATACATGATTAAAATGCATATGTTTTAATTATTGTGTTCTGTTCTGTCTATCGGCTTCTTTCATGCCTGGGGACCAAATTGTTGCTAATGGAGACGTTATATCTGGTAGCTATGTGGCGACCCAAACAAGAAATCTACATTGAACGCTGTGATAGAGATATATTGCTGTTCAAAATTTTAACCATTTATAACTTTTAACAAAGTTTGTCATTTATTCACTGTTTCGAGACGTTGCAGTGCACTGACGAAGCCAAACCTTGATTCATTCAAAAAATGACAGGAGAAACACACATAATCCATATCCAGTTTTCCCCATTGTGTTAGTTCTTCTTCACTCATGGACTGATACTGTCTATGGTGCCAATTTCCGCACGTAATACAGTAAACACACTCAGATACACAAGTTGTACTACAATTGTCACAAGGATATTTCTTGGTGCGCTTTGGACCCATTTTGCACAATTGAATTAAAGTAAACAAATATACTTGATGTAGCAAATTATACTCGTTGTAGCATAAATTCTGAAATGATACAAATTGCTATTGCGAACTTTATATATACCACTTAAATCGATTAGAAAATAATCGCACCATTCTCATTCATTGTAGAACAACCTACTTTGTATCTACTCACTAATTTGATTTGTACCGCCATCTATAACTTCCATGGACCGCCGCTTTGTGACAACATGTATTCAAATAGTTTGGTTCGTACAAAAAACAATTTTTTGCCTTACATTTATATATATATATATATATATATATATATATATATATATATATATATATATATAGATCTGCGCATCTGCCTCGCACAAATGATTCACATGCGCAGAAGACTGCTTCATCATTATTAGTAAATTTCAAGCAACGACAGTATTTTTAAATGCAATGACGAAGTTTAAAGAAAATAATGGATCAATAGTTATTTTTACTTCATTTTAGAAATAAAGAATCAGTACCTTTACATGATTTCCAATTTTTTTTAATTTAAAACGTCAAGAAGAAATATAATACATTGCTATAGTTCTTAGCGACAAAAAATTGTTAACAAAGACGATAACAAAAACATGTAAAAATATTTATAATATCGTGCACATGTTATTGTTGTCATCCACGTTGATATGTATGGCACACTGATGGTTCATTATTTACTTCACAATGAGGCCGTGTATACTTGAAACGTACTGACTGGGTCCGCCTTTGACTTGATAACCAGCCTTGGGGATCAATCCAGTAACATTTGTCTCCCTTTTGTCATTTCCAACCATCTAATACTAAATGCGGCATAGTTTATCGTCTGTTTCAACAAGATAGTACTCTTTCCACTGTTTTCTTGTGGTTTTGGGTATGTTGCATTTGATTTACATAATGTTTGTGGTGGATTTGGGCAGGTTTTGGGTGGTTTTGGGTAGGTTTTGGGTGGTTTTGGGCAGGTTTTGGGTAGTTTTGGGTGAATCGTGCGGCCCTGTCCTTTGAGAATTTCATGTGTATTGGACCCAAAAAATCAGCGAATATTTAGTGAAAACGATGCTTAAATATGCCGCAAAAAACTTCCCCATGGTAGGTCCCAATCTGCGTCTTTTCGGATTCAATCTCCCAACTTGGTTTTTGAAAAGATTTATTTTTTGCATGACACACTAGAATAGTTGTACAGTATTAACTAAATTTATTCAACGACTATTTGAATTCTTTGGAAATCTTTCTGTACATTTGAATCTTCAACACAGAAGAGGCATATTTGGTTGGAACGTATTCGGATTTCTTGGAACTATTGGAATTTAAAGGACTTTTAGGGAATTCATTCACCATTCTGTAAGTTAATTTAATTCTTTCACTCCTGTATTTTGAGAAATAAATTATTTTCAATTATGCAAAACTTGTTTGTTTTCCTATTTCTTGTTGCATAGTTCAAGTCCCAGGAGTCGTAACACGGGATTGATGGCAAAAGTTAAAGATCAATGAGCAAAATTAACATATACTTTTACTTACCCAGTCCAAATTCATGTTTGGATGACACTCCTTCTTCAAAATATCACAACCAGTTGTAAATTAATTGACAGCTTGTGCCTTGATACATATATCACAGAACATCTGCTTTAACTTTGTATCATATTTCAGCCACGGTCGCCCAAGTTTCCAGCTGTCGAGAAATTTTGGGGATCTTTTGACCCGTTGACCATAATGTGGTGTTGCAGTTGAATCATTACTATCATCACTACATGTAGATGACGTTGGACTGTCAGGTATAACATCAGGTTCCGTGACTGTGTTGTCTGATGAATTTGCACTGAATCCAGATGCTGTTAATTTTGTTTAACTTACTCTTAGGATGAGACGATGAACTCGCAACGGTAAACTTTCGTTTACCCATGATAAAGTTACACTGTTGACAGTATAAAATTCTGATTGAGATTGTTTCCATTTGCTTTGTATTTATGCACAGCAATCAGCACTTCAAAGGTAATCAGTTTTTTCTGAAGTTTCAGCAAATCTATTTTATTGGGACATTTAAAATAAACAACCGAAGGATTAACCGTAGTTCAATTAATTGTTGCTGTTTCTGTTCGGGTCTTCAGTGGTCGGTCGATTGTAGGTATAGTCCGGTAGCATGGCTGAATGTATCCCAGCATACAGTACTCAGGCCAGATGTCAACATAAGCGGATTATGATGTAACAATGCACTGTAAAGATAGCTTTGTCAATACGAACAAAGGATTTGTTTATGTAACATATATATTCCAGTGCATTGTGTATCCAAGTTTGTGGCTTCCTTTCGTGGTCCCATTGAATGTATCCACTCCAAATCCATGATTGTATGTACAAATTAAACAGCCAAAAAGGTTGTCGCGAGAAAAAAAAAATCGCCAGATGGTATATTTTGTCGTCAATAAGGAAAGAAATCTTAATTTGCGACATTGGCGAAGCCCAGGGCGATCCCTGTGCTTAAAAACACACACACACAAAAGGAAACATTGAATTCACACTTCAGTGCGAACCATGTGTTTATCCCTAAGCAGTAATGGCCCTGTTATGAGACTGAATGCATGTAAACAAAAATCAACTAGTCCGAACGCGTTTGTACTGTATGGGACTGGCCATTTGAATATATGGAGCTAAATTATTATTTCCTACTGAGGTATTTTTTAAAATTTCATTCATCTTAAGATATGTTTGTTTCAGTTAAAGTAAGGAATGGCATATTGTTTTTTTTTTATACCACAAATCAGAATAAGACAGTAGTTTTCAAGCATTTATCCCCCCCCCCTTATAAACTTAAATGGGGTCTGCCTAATAAAGACTTGGCTTCAGTGGATGTTCAGCAGAAATAAAGGCAGTGACCATTGTAAACACTGCTATAAAATGTTAGCACTAGACAAAAATGTCAATTTCAGCTTGGGAAAGGTGCGTTGGATGACTTGGCACATTGCAGATAATACCTATAGCCCAAACTGTGGTCTAATCAATAACAACGGAGGTTTTACTAATGGAATGATGATGACCACCCACGGAAAGATCGCAACATCATGCGTGATTTGCAATCAGATACCATTTCAAGAATCAAGTGATCTTAATTTCCATAAAAAAATAAATGAAAGAAAGTTATTTTGTCGACATATTTTAAGATATTATGAACTCATGAGGGCCGGATCAGCAACCCCTCCCCCTGCACAAAGCCCCAAAGATACACACACACAACCATACAGTCACTTGTCACTTGAAATTTGACTTCCGTTTTATTATTGCGCATGTTTATTGGGTATTATGCACACTTTTAGTAAATAGTCATACAGACATTTGCTTTGGTGCCCTTTCGAGGAAAGTTATGGGCCTTTTGAAAGTTTTGAACACCCCACCCCACCCCAACAATTGACATGATCCAGCCCTACTCGAGCAAGGGGTAACAATCGGAACCTGTGGAATATTGTTTCGCATCATTAAAGTATGAATGCAGTTTTGCTTTAAAATGTTTAACGCCTATCATTCATTATCGTTTTTTCACTGCAGACAGTGCAATAATACTGAATTTCATATGTTACTTGATAAAGTATATTGCGCGAACTGCAATAAAAATAATTAAATGAATCTGTCTGTACATTCCGTGAGCATTGTATTGAGAGTTTTTTTTTTTTCTAATGAAAAAACCCCAATTCCATAATATGCAGTAGAAAGTACTAAACCAATTTGAGACAAATGTAGAGACCAGACCTGGTATTACTGCTACTGATAGGTCGTTGATTTGTATAAAGTCAATTTATCATATTAGAGAAACGTAAATTTGACAGCCAACATATTTTTGTCAATCGATCGAGAGATGAAGAATCAATCCGATGTCTTCCATTGAATTCATTTTAACCGTAAAGCCGTATACCAAGTAAAGAAATTTGATAAATACTATTGACAGAAATTGGTTTGCATGTTTTATTTTAAATATTTTTTTTTTGTTTCAATAGCCAAAAGCCCCAGTAGTCACAAACAGGAAACTACACTGAAATAATTAAACGTCTTAGATCTATATTACGCTTAGGTTATTGATGCACCATTTCCATATGACTGATTATATTTTTTGTATCATAAAAAAACCAAATTGATTTTATATTTCTCCTTACAAGAACGAGCAAAAAATAGGACACGTGTGGATACAACCACGCAGAATGCCTTAATTTGTTGAATATTTAACATTTGACAATATTTCAAATTGTTTATTCATTTCAATAACACGTTAATTAATTAGGAACAATTACCAAACTTCCACTGTTAATGACAGGACCATAATTTGAGCTACAACACGCCTAGTCAGATGCCTTCGTGTTAGAAACGCACTTTTATAACGCTGAAAATGACATCATCTTCTGATGCTAAAATTTATAACATTGTTTACAATGGTCACTATATTTATTTCTGTAGAACATCCACTCAAGCTAATTCTTTATAATGGAGAGACCATTAAGTTTCCAATGGGTTATATTATTTGAAACAATTTTATCTTGTGATGAATGAAAGAATAAGCAAAATGTCCTAATCGGAAAGAACAATAATTATACAGTACCAATGCAGTCAGAATTCAACTAAAGCCATAACTTTTCAAGGACACAACACGTAGTTCGAATTTTTAAGTGCAAATGCAGTGCTTTCTGTTCTGTTGTTTATCTTTATAAAACAAAACAGAAGCGGCTGTCATAGGGAATTTAAATGTACATACCTCAGAGGATTACTTGTTTTATGTTTAAACAGTAGGATAAAGCTGGCACTGTTAAAGAGGAGATCGACAAGGTCTCTTCAAGTCAGTGCGTACGTTTGTGCAGATTTATTTGAATAAAGTAAAAGCGTAAACATATTGCAAAAGGTGTCAGTCAGCTTTTTGTAAATGAAATAAACTCCAGTAGAATTTTAATACAGTTTTCAAGGCATTGCAACTATGTAAATATTATTTAAAATTTGATTTGGCATTGTATTTATTACATAATCTTCATAGGAACTAGGAAATGTATATAATCATTTGATAACGATGTAATAAATTGGCGCCTCTCTCTCTCTCTCTCTCTCTCTCTCTCTCTCTCTCTCTCCATACCCCCTCCCCCAAAAGAGCATTCTTGCACGTTTATACACAGTAAACTACGCCCATTTGATAGAGACCACGTCCACTCCGCGGTGGTCATCCTCGACAACTCTGCGAGAAAGCATGGTGTACAGGGCAATTCTCCTGAAGCCGCCACGGCAACTCCGTCATCACACGCAGTGAGATGGTTGAGGATTGTTTTCTTCATCCTCTCAACTCTCTCACTCTCCATCCCAGCCGCGATGCGTCGGATTCTGAAAATAATCGTCCGTCAATCATACACCAAAACAAGGGAATTAAACGTTTATTGAACAGTCTCTCAGTTTTACAAGGTCTTTCTTAAATAGCAAGTATAATCAGTGCGGAAAACCAGGGAAATTTGTTTTCTTTAAAAATCTAACCCAATTCATAATACGAAACTCTCGAGGGCCACTTGTAGTGTTTTATGAGGTTGTTTTTCTCATTTTCGTATGATCAAGCCTGATGTTCTGAATAAAATGATACATTAACATTGATGTTATACATAAAAATAAGCTAAGTATGCTTATTTTGCTCATGCTTACACAATATGACTTGATGGAGTATTACGCATTTAATGATCTTAATAGGGGAAACATTGGAAGTCTTAGAACTAAGGAGTGAAGTCAACTTAAATTTTGAAACTGTTGCATTCAAGAGAAAGAGATATATAGCGGAAATCTTTATTTTCGTTCATTTGTAATGAAATTAACAAATGCTGACAAATCAAGGTCGCTTTCTTCCATATTATAGTGTTAGAACAATGCACAAACATTTTAACTTTGACCTTTGACTTCCTTGAACCTCACCTGTTTGATCCATTTTCAAACTGTAAAATTTATTGCTGACGTCTCAGGAATAACTGTAGCAAGTTTCATAATCCTGTCTTTCAGCATAACATTGGTTGCTATGTTGACAAAATGTAGTGTGCGTTTTTAAAATAACTAATGTTTCATCATAAGGGGTGGGGGTGATCTAGTGTGGGTCTTAGACACTAATAAATACTGTTCTTTGTGGAAGGGTGGGGACATACAGGAGAATTTTTCACAACGGACTGTTTTGATGCTTGCGACTTAAATTTCTCAGCAATTCGACCCAATTAAATAATACAATTATAATACATATGCGTTCTTTATGGGGGTGTTTTACAGATATTATGAAGTTGAAAAAAACATTGGAGGCTGTAAGATGACGTTGTTTACATTTGCAGCATGCACAATGGAGAAAGTATTGATATACCTCTATGTTGCTTTCATGTACTGTGGCTTCAATTTCTTTGGACATTGTACAGTTGTAATTTTAAATGACCTATGCACACATATAGCTAAAATATTCCCTTGTGTTCCAAAGATCAGCCTGAATTAGTGTAAGGTGCACTATCTTTAACAATTAATAAAGCAGGGACTAGGAATTTTGCCAGACTAGACAATGCCTGCTTCTGAAAATGCAATGAATAAATTATATATATGTGTGTGTGTGTGTGTGTGTGTGTGCAGAAACGTTATTCGACTCTTTTTCTTACGATGTACCGCTGATGTAGAGGAAGTGAAAATGACAGAGTTGAGTGTTTTGAAAGGTGAACATCTGAAGTAAGGCCAGTCTGTATATTCTGCAACCCATATTACACCAAAAGTAAAGGGAATTAAACGTTCTTTGAACAATACGTAATATACACAAGGTGGTTTTGTTTTTAAATAGCCAGTATAACCAATACGGAAAACCGGAGCAATTCTTCTTTAAAAATCTAACCCTATGCAAAATAAATTGTAGAGGGCCACCTATCTATCTATCTATCTATCTATCTATCTATCTATCTGTCTGTCTGTCTGTCTGTCTGTCTGTCTATCTATCGATCGATCGATCAATCGATCTGTCTGTCTGTCTGTCTATCTATCTATCTATCTATCTATCTATCTATCTATCTATCTATCATTTGTTTGGTCAGAAGATCGATCTTTTTAATAATCTTTGTCTGCCCATCCTTCATTTGGCTGTTTTAAACTATCCATCAATTAAGCATTGTATTTGTCAAAGTGTTTATTTCTTTACCTCATTTCTTTCTTTCATTTATTTATTTATTTTTATAATTATGATTAGATTCCATATAGTCCCCTTTTTCTATTCTTCAAGTTATGTTCAAAACATAAAATATTTATTCAAATTCAGTTGTGAATGGAAAAATATTTCCCCAATTTTGTAATGTCATTTACAAGTGCATTATGCAAATTTTCAGTAACTGTGATAAATTAAAATCTCCAAACTCTATACCCACAAAATAAAATTATTGTATGATAGAAAATACGGAAATACAGGTCAAATATCTAATAATTTACTAAGTAGATGCAATGCCTTTTTAGCGTCATCTACATTGTATATAACTGATTTAACATATTATAAATATTTCGACAAATAAACAAGACTTAAATACTTAAATTAAGCACAAATGCCTGTTAGATTACACCAATTATAAGTTCATATTTATTTAATTTTAGATTCATATTAATTCAGTGCACTGATTTTCTAAGTCATTCAAATACATCATAAATAATATTGGCAAAAGGTCTTCACCTAGCCACAAACCACTACTACAGTAAAAGAAAGCAGATTGTTCTCCCACAAAATTGTTACAAGATTTGACTGTATGATACATGCATGCATTATTCTAAAGATTTTCTGATTGTCAGGGATGAAAATCATGATAAATCTAAAATTACCATGCAAACATGGATTTCCTTTTCCCCTGTTCGTGTATATTGGTCTAATTATTCTTTCAAGCCATGGAATCAGATTAGTGTCTAAGTATTCTACTACGAAAAGAGACATTCATAGGAACAAGCATATCAGAAATACGTATCATGTGTTCATTTAATTATCATACAATGCAGATTTGTTATTCTTAAGACCTTAAATACAGTTGGTAAATGCAGAGTTATGAAATCTATTGTTTGATTTACAATATCTTCAAAATCATATTTTTCATCTATGTTAACATTATTCTTTCTATAAGTCATAGAGTTGTTCAAGTCGGACATTTTGCAGACAAATACTAGAGAATCTAATGGATCATTTCGATATTTGAACTAAAAACTGAGAATCTCCTGATCAAATAACCTTTAGAATTTTGTAAGGCTCATAACTGAAACTTGACAACAAATTTCAAAACTTTTATGACTGATGCTGAGAACTGACAAATTGACTGAAATGAGATACCATTCCTACCCAAACGCACAACATTTGCTGTTAAACCAATATTATTTGTTTGTTTTGCTTTGTTCGTTTTTGCGTTTTTATTATTACTCATAAGCCTCATATTTTCTATAAAACCACTGGTTTTCTTAGATCCCAACAAAAAGCAATTATTATTTATCTTAAACACGGATAAAGTGTATATACATTTTTAATCAGTGCATATGAACAATGCATAAAAAGAGTAGTGTTTATTATTTTACATTTATTAAACTGTTCGAAGATTTCTTTATGCTGGAATCACAGACTGAATAAGAAGGCCTGAATATCTGTTTGCTTGAAGTATTATATGAAGAAAAGAGACATTCATGTGATCATCATATCAAAACTACATATGATGTGTTCATTTAATACATTATCGTGCGATGCAGTATTGTTATTCTTAAGACCTTAAATACATTTAATAACTTTGGACATGGTTATTGCAGAGTAAAGAAATTGTGCATCATAATGTTTTGATATATTTACAGCATCTTAAAAATTATGTTTCTCATCCATGTTGTCAATATTCTATTTTTTTTTTTTAATTCTTCTAGTCTGACTATTTTACCCACAAACTTTAGAGAATTTAGTGGATCATTTCGATATTTGAAATTAAAACCAGGAATCTCCTGATCATATATCCTATATTCAGTTGGAAGGCTCCTAACTGAGGCCTGACAATAAACATCTGACTGAAGCTGAGCACTAACGTATGGACAAAAAAAAAAAATGAAAAAAAAAAAAACGTTCATACTCTTACGTACAACAGCTGATGTTCCCCCTCCAAGAAATCGCCTTTATATCAAGAAGTTCGTTTCCATTGATGGTCAACAATTCACACAAATTTGATTGATAAAAGCAAATTCTAATGAATTGTGTTATGCATTTTTTTTATAATTGACTAAAAGCTGTTCTGGTGTCAATGGCTAGCATGCTTGACTTAGACAATCTGAGCAGAACATGTCATCATGTAATGGTTCATATCCTGGATATGAAATTATTGTCTAAGGGCCTTTCGCAATTTCCAATAAGCAATAATCAGCTCAGACAAGTTGTGTAGCTCATGCTTTTGTTAATTTCAGATCAAGGCCGAGACAATAGATTTCGAAAAATTTTGGTAGTATATGCATTAAAATTTCTGTTCTCAACACATGTTCTGTAAAAATAAAAATAAAACCCCGAAAAAAAAGAAGAAAAAAATAAGAACTGAATGTTGATGCCTTTGTCATTTTATGAAGGTCTTCAGTCTACAAGCAAACGTAAGGGAAGTCTGCAGTAGGAAAGGTAATGTATGCAACATGGGTGAAAATAGACAAAGAACAGACATGCCGAAAAGGGTTTTGACCCTTATTTCGGAGAGAGATGAAGACGGGGTAGGGGGTACTGCGAGGTGGGTGAAAAAGCTTAACGACACACACACACACACACACACACACACACACACACACACACACACACACATATATATATATATATATATATATATATATATATATATATAGACAGACAGAGAGAGAGAGAGAGAGAGAGAGAGAGAGAGAGAGAGAGAATCAATCCATCGGAAATCTAATTTATTTCATATTTGTCGAAAACCTGTTAGAAATCAGCATATAAGAATTAAAATAGTAATCATTTCGTATTGATAAAGTTGCTTTCGAATCTGGTACCTTTTGAGAAGAGGTGGAAAAGAAGAAGAGAACAAATTACATGACCTTTTTGTGCAAGGTTTATGCACCATTTGGAATAAATTTTTAAGTACCCTTCCGATAGTTAATATGTATGCTGCATCATAAAGATGCTAAAAATATTTATGATTCAACTAGGAAGTAAATATTGATGTTTGCAAATAGAAACTGGTCCGATTTTTCAAAGTGAGACAAAACAGATGAATATTTGCTTTCCTCGGGCATATTTAAAGAAATGGGACAAAACAATCACTGAAAAAATTGTTATTGGACATTGTACAAAAGGCTCAAGTAAAGAATATGTTTTTAATCTGTTTTATGACGGTTGGTTTGTATTATTCATAGCTGAGGCGTGAATGTACATTTCTTCAGCAACTATTAATGTATGCATTGTGTTAAGTAATTTTAATTTAATTGGTTGTTAGTTTTAATTCTTTTTATTTCATTACATGTTATTGTAATGATACATTGTTTGCTGGATTTGACCTTGTCCAAAATTGAGTTAATTTCTTCTTCACCTGATTGACTTTCATTAAATTTATATTTTATTTATTTTATGTAAACAGCTAATAATAGCTTCATTATTCTTTATGTGTATGGGCTATTTATCATAATTATTATTTAGGTAAACATGTTGATTTGGGTCAGGATTTTGGAGATTCCAAAGTGAATTTTGTAGGCTATTGTGTTGTAAATAAACAAGGCTCGGAGGTTATTTTCCATTAGGTAATGGTTGTTTTTAGAAAATGCTAATTTGTGACCTGGGTTCAAGCAGAGAAGTATATTATCTTGCGACTGTGAGGGTTTAAGCAGTCGTGCTTTAACATTTAACACTTTAAGTTGTATTATCTTGTCTCCAGTTTGGGCTGAATTTTATTTTCTTCAAATTATTGAATTCAAGCGATTATTTTCTCTGGAAATGCAAAAGTGCTCTGACAAAATTCTTGGATAAATATATTCACTGGAATTTATACTGAATTCAAACTTGGAATGATATTTATGTGATTCAACGAGAGACTGCTGACACATCAAAGCTTCGTAAACCATAACAGACACGCCATCGCCTTCAATTTTGGATCTCGTCGGGACTTGAACTGAGTTTTATTCAGGACGTTTTATTACTAAGACTTGTGGCTTTAATTCTTGATTATTTTTGGATTCATTTCGCAATACCGTAAGTTCTTTTTTTCTCATTTTTCACTTTGTATTCTAGAGAAATAAATTATTTGTTAAATTTAAAAAAACCTGTTGTCTTCACTCTTTACTGTTACTTATTTTAAGAGCATAGAGTTGTAACAACTTAAACTTGAAAAAGATAACCTTGCGCAGAATGTAATATATGTAGTAACGTAAAATCTATTTCTTGGTACGATTTAATCGACTTTTTTTTTACAATAAAAAAACTCTTTGATTAGCAGTGTCAAACAAAGCAAAGGTATCCAAAACTTTATTCGCTACAATTAAGGGGCAAAATTGACATGACCTACATTACAAAATGATGAGATTTATATATGTTTATTTTTAAACCAAATTTTGGTGATTAGTGAACATAAGTAAGAAATCACATCAAATTAGTCTTAGCTCTCTTATTCATGGTGTCCATACATGTAACTAGCGTATCCTAATTACACCAAATTTTCAAAAATTCACAAATTGAGGTTTCTTTAATATTTGACCTGTCATATTTTCAAACTCTATTCAGACATGAATATATCCTCTGGACAATGATCTTTTCGATGTCTATAGACTGGATATAAAAGGCAGCCACTAAAGGAATTTGTCTAGCGTGTAATGTATCAACCAATGGAGTGCCTACCAAGATATCCGGAACATAACTGGGAAAACCAGACAAGCATTTAACATCCTGAAAGAAGCATGGAGATCATCATTTCGCTCTACACAAAAACAGATCCAACTGTTCAACATAACCGTGAAGCCTGTCCATTTTTTGGCTCGGAGACCCTGAACTTGACCAAGACGACTTACAAGAAAATATTGTATTTCGTGAACAGTTGCCTCTACAGCCCAAACATCCGAGGGCCAGAGAGGACCTGTTTCTCCGACATGTGGGAAACCGCCAGCCGGTTATTCATTCGCTATGAAATACCCAAAAGGAAATGGGGGATAGGACATACACCGAATAATCTGCCAAACAACATCACCAACATCACTTGGCAGGTCCTAGAATGGAACACGCGAAGCAAGAGAAAGTTTGGCAGACCAAGGTAGACCTGCCGTAGGTCTTTAGAGGAAGATATCAATGCTGCCAGAACAACGGGGGCAGAACTGTCGAGAATGGGGTTTGCTGGCGGGGCGTAGTCATGGCTATATTATGCCAAGGGGGCGGAGAAGAATAAGAAGAAGGCACGTTTTATAAATTAGGAAATATCGTCAGAAGTACAGAAAGTAGAAAGAAATAATATACCATAATACAGTGTTACAATGTTCCACCAGCAATTTATCTTGCTCACTAAAAATATATTTGGTCAACTCCTAAGGTTTTCCTTGAAGTAAAAAAAGGACTCATTACTAGAGACATTTATGCAAAATATGTTAGATATTATCTAAAAAATGTAATGTTTTAAAATTAAGAAATAAGAAAAAATATTAAAATATCTGACTAGGGTGAATAACATCAAAAATGTTGGTAAAACTGGCGTCTGATATTATTCATGTGTATATATATGTGTTATATATGTGTGATATTATTCATGTGTATATATATATATATATATATATATATATATATATATATATATATATATATATATATATATAATCTCCCTCCAGCCAACTTGAAAAGAATAATGTCCCTGAGTAGAGGGAGTCCTTTGTGGTTCATTGGTTACTCTTTCTGTAACCATAGCAGATTGTAACTAACTTTAGGTTGTCACTGGGAAATATCAAGATATGGAATCATTTTAAATTCTTGAATTCTTATATCCTTTGTTCATTTTATAAAAATATTGTAAGGTAAAGTAAAAGAAAGGGTATTTTTTACTTTACATCAAACATTTATAAAGTTCTAACAAAATATTTATTTAAAACATTTGTAACTGCCTTCAGTTTATAATGTCATGTGAGCTGAGCTGCATGTACAATAGCTACATACATGACGTCATGGATTTGAATGGAATACCCTGCCCACTAATTAGCATAGCAAAAAGTGATTATTGGTCTAATACATTTAAATTGTAAACATTTCAGGAATATTGGACAAATAAGTTTTAGAGTTATAAAGATTAGAATATATACTTGTTATATAGCCAAACAATTGTTGACCTGACAAGAGTTGGATATATATATATATATATATATATATATATATATATATATATATATATATATATATATATATATATATATGGATAGATCACACACATATTCAAACTGTTATTTGCCAATATCATTTTAATGTGTATGTATGAAGTTAAGCAAATTGGCTGGACATTTTGATCAGAAGAGAAAGAAACCTAATTGCTGACATGTTAAAATAGTATATCCACCGGTCATGACCGTAAGTCAAAATGAATCTGTTCCTTTGGCACTCCAATGGTAACTTTAAAATAGGTACAATCATGATTCGTGCCTGGGACCTTCGGACTTTTTAAATTCACCTTTACAATAAGGAACTGGAACACGTGCTAAAGTCATTGTGGTGATAAAAGTCTTTTGCTATTTAGGGACGACCATTTATTTTTGTCTGGGGTAGAGAGGGGTAAGAAAAACAAATAGCATGAAAAAAAACCCGGGTGCACTGACTTATCGCATACATACATACATACACACATCAGTCGGACCAACGCTTTCACGTATTTTGTTTAGCATTTTCCATATTTAGATCTTTAGATCGGTACCATATAGGTCGTACTGTACTAACGTACTGCCGTTAATCCCTTGTACATATGAGCTTAAAGTCAATTGGCGTCATCAGTATATGAATGACTCACATAGCTTGATATATAATTTTTCAATTGGTAATTACACAACCGAGAAATAGTACCAGGACTCCAGATCGTGAATCTGATTCGGGCTTTTTTTTGTTGAAAAAAGTTTGGGCACGTAATGACTATTAAATATCATGGAAGCAGTAAAATAACTGTATAGCAGAGTATAGCATAGCATAGCACAGCACAGCACAACACAGCACCGCACCGCACAGCACAGCACGGCACGGCACGGCACGGCCGGCACGGCACAGTACAGTACAGTACAGTACAGTACAGTACAGTACAGTATAGTATAGTATAGTATAGTATAGTTTATTATCGCATAATATAGCATAGTACAACATATTGGGAGATACATACAGATCGTTGAAATTATGGTTTTATGTCAATGCCAATTTTTGCTCAGTTTAATTATATAAATATGGAAAACGAAAATTAAGATACAATTTATTACGTGATAATATACAGATTTGAACAGACATTAACAGATTACATCTGTAGCAAACTGATTATTACGTTTTATATACACATTCAACACGAGAGTCGTGTATATACAATTGGCCGACTATAGGCCTAGGAGCTACAGGTTCCCTTTGGGCTCGATGAGGTAGAATTTACCAGATGCCTCTTTGTCATTTCGTAGGAGGCAACTAATGGGAGAAACCCGTTTGCTTTGACCTGCATGTCGAGTCCGTAGAGCAGAGGATGCTGGTCGTTGAGCAGAAATGATGCCGGTCGCTGCCACTTCGACAGAACGCGCTAGCACGGACTCAACTTCATCTACATTGGTGGAAAGACAGGCCCAGTCTGACCAATCGTGTAGTAGTGAATCCATCCTTTATTTTAGATGCCGCTTTAATTTTTGTATATCTCTTAAACATGTGCATCATCTTTAATACTAATTTCTCACGCAGTACCACACGTTTAATTTTATTTGGAAGTTCTTTGGATTATTCTTGTGTTCTCTTTATAATATGCATTTGAGTATATATATGGATATTCACCAATAGTCGCTTTATCATGTTTCTTGTTCAAAGGTGTAAAACAGATTTGAATATGCAGTACATGGCCACTGTTGTACTAGCGTGCCATTAAGGCCTGCCCATACACACTGTTGTACTGGCGTGCCATTAAGGCCTGCTCATATATACCAGCAAACTTTCCAACGATTCGTATTCTTTTCCGTCTTGGCGTTAGTGTCCGAATGAAAGATTGTATTAAGTGTCATCTTGTGCACACTTGGCAAGATATACGAAATCAAAAATCCCAAACAAGCTGAATGTACACAGTATGCAAATATGAAAAACTACTACGTTGTCTCCCTTGGAGATCTGTACAACTAAATTGTCTCCCTTTGTGATTTCCACAACTTCTAAGTTGTACAGTATACTATAATCCAGAAGACTTGAATTAAACTTAATTACTATTTTACAGTTCCAGGACTTGTAAATAAAGATTCACCGAAGATAATTAAGATTATAATAGATACTTCATCTGTCACAGATAATAATATTGATTGAAAATATCTATGATTTCTAACATATATGCAACCTCTAAAAATAAATAATACGTTAATATGAATGATGCCTTAAGGAATGGTGTCGTTAATAAAAAATATAAACCATAGATGTGCATCAAGCATGAATATTGATAGGATCTTGGGGCTTAAACTACGTAACAACAAAGAGCAAAAGTAAAACATTATTTTTAATTTAAAATATAAATTTATTTCCATAACTATGAGGTTAAAGCATTGAACATAACCTACATTGTGGTAAATTATTCCTTCAATCCTAAAAGTTATATCAATTCCGATAGTTCAGGGTAAGCAGAACACGTTCCAAAGGTATTGAGAATCATACTTCAATGTACAGATGTTCTAAAAATACAGAATAATCACTATGTTATAACAACAAATGTCCTAAATGTGAATTCACGGTAATCCCAATAGCAGCTACAAATCCAAATGTCCTTGACTGTTTCACGGTAAATCCGTACAGTTATAATATTTCTTCCAAATGGTCGTTAAAAGAATTAATGTTAAAGCACTGCAATTCCAGCGACTGAGTATATTGAGTAAATGAATCAATCCACTCAATAACTCTTACAGGACCAGTTTTTCTTCCATGACTCTGCACAATAATCCACAATAGTAATTAAAATGTAATAATGATAATATAATACAAGGCTTTGAATGAATCATTCTTGCCTTTCGAAACTACTTACAATAAACAAGTCAATTGTTCCAGTTCTAGCCAATCAGGAAATAGGTCAGTTACCTTTGTCTAGAAACGCACAAACCACATTCGCAAGAACTTGTGTCCATATGGAAAACATAAGGGTTACTTGTTCTATTAATTCTACTCAACCTTGAAACTTATGAATGAAATCAACCTACGCACTGTACATGTATCGGCTTACAATACAAACACATTCAAAGGATATTATCATTAAAAATATCTTTAACTAAATGACCTTGACATGAACTGTTGTTATGAAAATTGTATAGATAACATAGATATACATATCATTATCCCTCATAAAGTAAAAGAAAGATTTATGCCATATAACATTCTTTAGCATATTTATTATATATAGATATTATTAAAATTACATAGGAATATGAATGACACAACATGAATACAAAATAACGCAATATAGTACTTACATATTAGCGACAGTGAGTTGGCAATCAAAGTATACATTTCCTTGTTGTGCCTAACATCAATATTATATGACGGTAACATCAAACTCCAGTTTAACTATGTTTAATTCTTGTTTTTGCAATTATCAATAAAGGGGTTCAGATATGTGAACACAAAAATCGGAGAAAGAGCGGTTCTAACACTCTTCAGCCTGTTGTAAGGCCAGCATTAAAGCAAACCATTTCTTCTCAACCATAGAATACTTTCTCTGATGCTTATTCGATTTTCATGAAAAATAGCTCACTGAATTATAAATACCACTGATGGCCTACCGTATCTATACTACACCATCTACCTTTTTTTCCAGCAAGGTCATTACTTAGTAATAAATGAACACCCTCAATGGGCAAAGAGGTCAAAGATGATATGATCACCGGTCCTGAGACAAATTCTGATGACAAATTAACACGATGGAGAGGGTGATCAATGGTTCTGAGGCTAAGCTTCGAAATATTAACACAATAGAGAGGAACATTAACAAAATCCACAATCTTCTCTGCACTAGAAAACTTTCATGAAAATAAGACTTCTCTGAAAAAGCAAAGTATTTGGCAATACAAGACTCTGGGAAACTTTTGTGTCTCTTAACATCATAACAGGAATATACTGGACACTCTCATTACCAAGTGATACAGAACGCTTGGACATGAATGGTTAGCAATTCTCCACAATAAAATCAGACTGGAGTTTGCAGACCCAACACATGAATTTCTTGGCCTCTTAGAACAGTTCTATCTTTATTCTGTTTCCTAAATGTCAAACTGTAGCAATCAGAGACAACGTGCCCTTTCTTCTTACAAAAAGTAAACGTTGGAAAAGATAAGGAATTCTGGACAAATTTATCAAACTTTGATCCTTAACAGATTGAAAGTCTTTATACAAGCATAACCTTGTGAGTCAAATAATAGTCATCAACCATACTAGCGCCTTCTCTAACGTTTCAACCTGTTTCAGATCAATGTAGGTTCTCACATCTCTATAGACACAATTCTTGAACTTTTGAATCAATATGAGTTTTCAAAATCTGTCAACTTTCTTGGCTGTATAACATTTATTATTCTTTCCCATGCAAATTCAAGATGAATCGGAATAGTTTCTCTTCTACAGTTTCTAAGCCTTGGACGATAGGCCTCGGGTACTGACACATAAGCCTTCAAGATACGTTCTCTGACCACATCATAATCTCTACATTGTACAGATAAGAGTGAAGCGTAGTCCACACTAACTTTGCTATTAAGCACGCTTTGTAATAACACAGTCCAGTACTCCCTAGGCCATTTCGAATTCTCAGCAGTTCTCTCAAAACTATAAAAATATTTATCGACTTCAATTTGTTAAAAGGTTTTGTCAAACTAATGTTTGGCAACTTCAAGGCCGAGTAATTAAAGTTAATGTGCGATACGGAATTAAAGATGGAACAGCTGTATCAGCATTTTAAGATTAAATGGGAATGTGTAATATCAACTTATAATGGTACCTAACGATGTTGAGGGCCAATATCTTTCAAGATTCTGTATTATTCAGATGATATGTCGTATACGACCTTTTGCACATAACTGTGGCATTGGGGCTTTAAATGAAAACAAAATGAATAGCAAAATGAACTGATTATAATTTATATTTTCTTGACAAAATAAGTAAAATTCCTGTCATGTCTAACTATTAAGTAAACTTTTTTTCCACGTCTCGGTAATCGCCAATGGAATAAATATTCTGGTTCTATCACGGACCAGGCAAGAGTTATGACAAATTTAGCGAAATAATTGCCCGCCCCCGCAAACATCTCATATTATTGTTGTGTGGTTTATCGCCATTTTCAGCACAAGATAGGCTATACATGGCGGCCAGTATCAGTGGTGGAGGAACAACCAGGGAAAACCCCGGAAAGAACCACCGACCCAAGAGAAAGCTACTGGCAAGCTTTCTTACATACCGACATTGACCGAACCTGAGACTCGAACCCACGCAGACAGAGGTGAGATGCCAGTGATTATTAACGGTGAGCGCTTTAGACCACTGAACCAATCGGGGCCCCTCAGCATGCCATATAAATAAAACAAAAATTCAATATTTGTGTTATGAATTGATCCATATCATTATATCGTCTTTTATAAGACAGCTACTAGATTTCTCTCTTAATTAGACTCATTCCACAATTCATCATGATTCTATTTC